>LOJH01001177.1:348-30365 GCA_001685095.1 Ellobius talpinus
ATCTATCTATCTATCTATCTATCTATCTATCTATCTATCTATCTCTCTTTCTCTCTATCTATCTATCTATCAATCATCTATTTGCCGACTAACACACTTTTGTTTAACTTTCTGCATATTTGGCCTTCAGCTTCCTTGCCTCCTTCTCTCCATCCTCCTCATGTAAGTAAGCTGACCCACATTAAGCAAAGAACAAAACCCAATTAGTTACGGCACAATTCATGGTTACTCTTTTTCTCCTCTTCATGAACACCCCTGGCCTTATGCAATATCCACACTTCCATTACTTACCAAAGGCTGCTAGAGCTGGATTCAGAATCTCATAACCACCCAAAAATGAAGGGATTGTCCTGCTAGTGGGTAAGTAAAGAAGCAGAAGTCAGAAAACTGGGGTGACAGAGGCACTCCCCCAGAGTTCTGTGTGTGATAGTTACTAGTCATGATCGTGAGGACTTGTTTTGCTTTTTAACTTTCCCACCTGTCACACGGAGGCAGTTAGATGACAGAGCAGAGGCTGAGAACTGTTGTGGGGGTCAAAGTTGATGTGTTACAAAAGTCTGAATCGTTGAACTGTTTATTACTAAACACAGACAGGCAGAGAGAGTGCCGGGATGCCTGCAAAGCCCATTGTTCTAGGTTTACTCATTTGATTTTAGGAACTCAGTTTCCTGGATCGTATAACTGGGAGGCTAGACTAGATGAGGCCTGCACATTCCCTCATGATGACGGCTCTAGCACCCAAGGACTCCAGATTCCCTTAAAATCCCTCCCATGAGATTGGGTGGCAGATGGAACAAGTGCCTCAGTTGTCAGATGACCTCACACCTCTAGAAAATTCTTCATCTACACTGAATAATGAAGGATGCTTAGGTCTTGTTTGACTCTCTCCCAGTACTGACAGAGACTGTGGTACCTCTCATGTCCAAATGAGAGGTACCATAGCCTTCCCAGAACTGAGCATCTAGAAGGAGGATAGCCACACACCTTTGTTCTCCTAGGATGCTCTATTCCATTTCTCTCTTCTTGCCAGCGGAGGTTTAAAGATAAAGTATAATAGGCACTGGTTATGCAGACTGGATGCATGCATTTATTCAAAGATGAGGCGCTTTTTGGATCACTGTCAAATGTCTTTACAGGGGATGAGAATTATTTTTTTTCTTACTGTACTTACTTAAAGGAAAAGAGACAACTATCTATTCCCTTCAGATTCATAGCAGACGAGTCCTAAGAAACGAGTAACTTTATCTCTACCCGGCTTGGAGCGGGTGCTGTACAATCTGCAGTTCAGACGCTAGTAAAGAGACAGGAACAAAATGGGGAAGAAAGGGTCCGTGTGAGTGCCTTCTCTTTCTCTCTCCCTGCCATTATCTTCGATCATACACTACAATTCTGCCTTGAAATGGATGCCCTATCTTTGATACTATTGCCTTTGCATGCTGTCAAGAAATGGTTCTTCAAAGGTTTTGATAAAGCAGTTGCAAAGGTGCCTGCTTTCTTTGTGACACCTGTAAGTGCCTTGACTGAAAGGCTCTTTTATGCCACCTTGAGAGATTCACCTGGGTGAGTCTTGGGAGAACCTCAAATTCCACTGCAATGTGTCTGAAGGGAAGAAGAAATGACTTTTTTCTCTCCTAACTTTATTCTATTCTGGAAAGACACAGAGGGCCTTTAAGAGCCAGGCAAGCACACAATGAAAGGAAAATGGTCATTCTGAGAGTCTCTTCTGTGACTGTCTAGGTTTTCTCCTTTGATACTGTGTTGCTAGCAAGTTTAAGTGTTACCTTGGGGACCTTGCTGAGCGTTTGCCCCAGCTGTTTCACCCACTCTGTGGAGCTGCTCATTTCCCCATCAGCCAACACAGTGAAGACATGCTGCTTTGCAAAGATCTAAGGAACAGTTCTCCCACTCTGACAACTAATATGACATTTCTTGTGCAGAGTCACCGAGATACGAAATTAGTGGCCACTAGCAAGGATGAAAGAAATCATTGAGGGCTAAGTGCTCTGGTAGCTTTCTGTGTACTCCCCCACATTGGGGGACGCAGGCACTGCCTTTGGGCTCCCCAGAGCTCAGTTCTGTGAAATGCTGACCTAATAGGAAGCAGCTGAGTGCTAGCTTCCTGGCAAGTAGCTACAGAATTCTCTGCCCTCTCTTCCTCCACATCATCGCTTTATTATCTTTGCAGCTGTTATTAAAATGCAGCTACTGTATACTGAACATAAAACAGGCATTGATATGCTGACAGGCCTGAATCCATCGTCTTGCTCCCACAGGCAGTTCTTGCCTGACCAACCTCCCAGCACCTTCTGCCATTCACCCCAACTCAGAATCTCACCACCCTCTTTATTTTGCTGTTCAGTTCTGTCCCATGATCCTGAGTTCCTCAGTCGCCAATTACTGCATTTCACCTGAATTGTTTTCTCTTTGATATCACAGCCTGTAAGAAAGTTCATAGCTTCCTTACTGCCTGCCCAAAGGCAACTCGCAAGAGAAGCCACCCCGGGCTCCCTATTTTCAGCATCTCAGTTGTGAAGCTCTACTTACTTGCCAGATAAATAACTCTGCTACTGCACAGTTGCTAATGAGTTCTGTGTTCCAAACCTTGACAGATTTGTTTCACTTAATCTCTTATCTGTAAACGGAGTTTGTTTATATTAGTCATAGCAGCTGTGTTCCGTGACGTCATCGTGCGTGGTGGATTTTGACTTGACTCCTGATCATAGCCCTTAGGAAGACTCTGGGTACAGTTCCCAAAAGCCTCTCCTCACATGTTCATTAACGGATCAGTACATAACCTTTTTATAAATTCTATTTAAAGAAACTTTAATATATTTTGTTAGTTTCTTAACATTGAACCCACAGCCAAGAACACTGTAACTCATGCCTGCTGAAGCTGATCGGATAAACATTTTTCAGTTAAAGCTCATAAAATCCTTCTGAGCTCTAGATATCACTTCGTTGCTGCACTGGAAGGGTCATTCTAAAGAGTGAAACCTTCATCAAAAACCACAAAATTGCAAAATACATGGCATCAAAAAGATCACAAAGAGTGCATTTGTATGCAGACTCAGCCAACATAAGTTGTTTTTATTATAATAATTATTATATAAGCCATGTTATGATTGAGAATGTACAATACTTGTCAGTTTGATATTCTAAAACAAAGAGAATTTGATTAAAACTTCGGAGTATCAACTTGTAGGACCTTCATCCTCAGATGGAATTGTGTGCCTCAAGAGATGCAGTCAGTGCATGTGTGTTGATGAAAGGCAACTGATAACAGGATTAGAAATAAGCTCTAGTGAACAGGCAAATGCATGGATGCAGAATCAGCAACACGTAACCCACATTTCTTTATACTTCAGTTCTGCTGACATACTCAGACGTCCTGGGTCTCCTTCACACCTTCCTGCCTCCAAACCTCCATCTCTCAGTGGGCAGGTAAGGCTCCTTGGTTGCAATCCACAGACACTAAATTTGATTGGCGTAAGAAAGATGACTAGGGTTAAGATTACTAACTGTAGAGTTGGTCACAAGCCAAAAGACAGAACCGCACATGGAAGCTCAGCATCCAAGGCAATGAGTCTTTTTTAGAGTCTGCCTTCAGGATGATTCACTCAAACTACCCTCTCTAACCTTACATGTCTCCCAAGCTCAGACTCTTAGAAGAAACATTATAATTGGCCTTTCTTGAGAAAAGACTCTCTTAGAGAGAGTGAGGTACTTATCCCCCAGTGAGCAAAGCAAGATAGGAATAGCCATTGCAGGACGTGGATCAATTGTCTACCACACAGGCTCACATGCAAAGCCTGTTACCAATGTAAGGCTGGGATTGGAACTGCTACTGCCCCTGTAAACACAATAAGCCCTCTTTGTTTCCTGTCCATCTCCATAGTCTAGAATCCTACTCGTCCTTTACTGCTCGTTTAATACGACCCATCCTATCCAACATGGTGTAGCTTTCCATTCTGTGAACCCCAAAACACTTGGTCCTTTCTTTTACTCTTTCATATTCAGCCCCCACAGTACGGCTAGAGGTGAACCTCTCTCATCATTCACTGAGGTATTTTTTTTCAGGAATTATGAGTTTATTATTTATTATATAGAGAAATTATACTTTTTCCTTCTAGAATCCTAGGGGTAGAACCTATCACTTTCTCATCCTTGAAACACATGTAGAGATTAACAATAGGTCTAGTGTATTCGTCTCATTGGGAAATACCCAGGTAGATTTAGATTGTCTAACAGTAAATCCACTCATGTGAGCCATGCAATTTGGCTCCTTGTCAATTTTGGACAAGTTTGACAGACTTTCTTGTCAGTGTTATAATCAATACCCTAGCAAATGCATCAATCATCTGTGTTTATGTGAATATATATATATATATATATATATACAAAAAAATTGTAAGGGAATAGACAGAATCCAGTCGCTTAGTTTTATGAAGTCGGAAAGCAATCAAATTTGTATTCAAACACAAAGAATAATAAAGAAAAAATATGCAGAGCTATAGGTAGATACGTCAGTTTAACTTAAATATTTGTGGGTAGAGCTGAAAAGCTAGGCAAGAATCCCCATGAAACCACGACCCCCAGTCACACACTCCCTTTAATAGCTGCTCACAATGTACTTCCTCATGACCTATAGGGCTCACACCAACATCTATACCAGTCCCCAAGAATATCCAAAGCCCTTTTCTAAGAAAAAGATATGATCTTTCTTGCAAGCTCACAACAAAGCACAATGTACCCTGAACAGCACAAGTTGGTATCTTAACCTTCCAGCCCAGCAGGACCACACAGCCTCTTTTATCACTAGATACATTTGGACTGATAATCTGACCGTCTATGTTCTCTGAGATTTGTACTCTCACAAATTGACTGCCACTCAATACCCACCAATAGCTTGCTTAAAACAGCTATAATTTGTAAGAGAGGGTCTAATGGGTGTGATAAGAAATGTCCTCTTGGCTTCTGGATTCTCTAAGTGCAGTCCTTCTCATAAAGCAAAATGCCTGGACTCCAAGGCTTTGGCTTCCTACAAAAGTGCCTCTGTGAATGTACACCACCCTTAACTTTTACAGACCCTCACCAAGAAACATTTATTCCTAACTGCATCTGTGCCTTCCCTTCAAGATAACTCGAACGCACTGTCCACTAGATCTCCAACATCTCTCTCAAAACCCCCTGCATCATGGACCCCTCTCTATGGAACTCAAAGAAAAAGTCTCTGCAAAGCCATCCCGAGAGGCATTTGGCTTTGGTTTGCTTTGTTTTCAACCTGATGATATACATCATGCAAACCACCATTTCCTTTCCTGCCCTCATTTCCAGACAACTCATAGGCAGAATTCACTTACCCAGGACACCTACTGTCATTTCTTCCAGAGAGTGGGAGAGACCTATATTCTTTTTCTCTCCCTTCCTTTATTGCTCTATTTTTCAGGATTTAAATTTAAAATCTGTTTTTGTTTTTTTGTAATAAGTAGAGGATAAACATTAAGCCAACAGAGATCAAATCTGTAGTTCTTGCTGCATTAATCTCCTGACAGTATCTAAAATCAGGGCTAATATCTCCTTGGGCAACGTATTCAAGAGCTGCTTGGCAGCAGGACAGAGCTATGGGGAAAATCTGAAAATCTGTGATTTACTTTCTTGGCGACGAAGCCAACAGGAGCATTTGTCTGAACATCAATAACAATTAGATCTTAATTATAAGGATATGTTCCAAGTAACACTCTGCTCCCAAAGGGGCAGGTTTGGATAATTCAAGCCCCAGATTCGTTTTATCATTTGCCATGAAAGTCATGGACACTAAACTTCAAAGTGATGAGGTGAAGTTATTGACGCACATTAACCAGGAACTTGCCTAAGACCTTTGGAGGCTCTTCTTAGTTTGTGAAAGCCAACCTTATGGAAAAGGAACATTATGTACTTAACATTTTATTCTATTATCAGTCCATGTGATTATTTGTGTCATCCGTAATTGTGCGTTAATGATTTAGTGATAAAGTTGACCAGTTCTTATAACTCTGAAGTGATTTCAACCCCTTCAAGATCCTAGAATAAAGCTTAGGCTCTGCACTATGGCCAATACACCTGACATGATGTGCCCCCCGTCTCCCATGACTTCATTTCCCTCCAGTATCTTCTGCCGCTCTGCTCTGTTTATGCTGAAGTCCTGCACCCCATTTTCTCATGTATGGCTGACTTCTGCTAAGCAGGTGCTAGACCACTGCTCCCCCAACATTTTCTTCTGCCTCCTCCACACATGTCATCTGTTTATCATCTCTTACCTCTGAAGGCAATACCTTGGGCACAACTTGATCCCTGCATCAGGCCCAGAACCTTGTCTCTTAGGTTGCTTTGTGAGTAGGTACAATTGAATATCCTCAACAGACAGAATGATCCAACAATCCAAAGTGACAGCATCCTAGACTTAAATGTTTGTTTGTAGCAATCTACCCTTGTTTGCAAGGGAGAAAAAAATTTGGCTTGTAATCCATATAATGGAAAGATAGGGATTCCAGCCACCTTTAAAGAAATGCTCCACTGTTGCATGGCAGTGGTCTCTCAGCAGCTGAAATTTAGCCAATTTATCTAGAATAATTTGACCTTGTTTACCCAGAACACTTCAGGTGTTTGAGTGGTAAATTCCACATTCCTAGAAGCCTTTGAGCCCTGTGCAAAGCAGACGGTTGGCAAACTAAATGAGCCAGCGTGTGCGTGTGTGCTGGTGCGTCTCCCACCCCTTAGTGTACGAGCCTACAATGAACAAGCGTGAGCCTCCCACACTTCTAGTGCTTGCAAAGCTGCTCTGACTGTCAAGGAGCCATCAACAGAAAACCAGCACTCTGACAACAGGCAGATTTTGAATTCAGAAGCAGCCCCTTCTTATGGGAATCTAGTATCCCTTAATCCATTTTGCTGGGCGAAGCGTCTCAGTCTACTCAGAATGCCGTGTGGAAATGCTGCAGACTAGGAAGCTCAGACAGCAGAACATGTTTTCTTTGTGCTCTGGAGGCTAGAAGATAGTTACAGCATGCCAGCACAGCCCTATTATGACTTCTCACTGCTCAGTTTCTCCTTGGTGCAAGCAAGTGGACACCTCACTTCTGAGGTCACCCAAACTATCAGAGTAGGATCCATCCTCATAACCACATTAAACTTTCGTTATCCCTACAAACCCTATCTTCCAACACAGAGATACATGAAGGTTTTAACATATCAGGGTGGGGGGGGCACATAATTCTATCTTTGTAAAAAAATTCGCTGATTTCCGGTGGTTAGCATATCATATCCATTTGCTTTGTAGTCTCAGCCTATGAATAGCCCTCTGGACCTGCTGAATGTGTCACCAGCACCAATGAGATCTTGTTTGGTATTTGATTTTCAGCATGGGCTAGCAGGAGCAACTGCTTTAACAGGCAGGACAGACTAGCAAGGGAAGAGAGAAGTCTGTGAATCCTGTGCCAGTGTCATCATGCCAGGGACAGAGCAACACAATACCGACCCCAGCAGCATCGACAGCTCGGAGAACCATCTCCCCTTGATGGAGCCAAGCTGTTCGTATTTCAGAGGATGCTCCCTGCTGCTGTGGGAGCAAACTGCCTTGCCATAAGTGAAGGATGGCAGATGAGTGTGAGGCAACTTCTGGTTCCTCCTTCTGACCCTTGCCTCCCCACTCTCCTTTCCTCCTCCCCCTCCCCTCATCTATTTTCAATGGGTCCTCATTTTGTAGCCTAGGCTGACATCAAACTTGAGATCCCCTTGGGTTTATAGCAATGAAGACCATGGTAAGAGCCTTTCTCTTCTTCACAATTTCCCTCCTAAGCTCCATGCTTTATGATGGTGATATGTGCCCATGCAAGCACTGATGCTAGCACCCATCCAGCTGAACATCATTTCGGAGTGATGCATCCTAAGTGTAGCCATAGATGAGCATCACCTCTACCTTTATGCTCTGCGTGACTCTGTATTTGGTTTGCTGCCTCTGTGTCTGGACTCTGAGTAAGGACATTTAAAATCCTAACCATATTTTGCAACCTCTCAGTGGTTTCGCTTCTAGCAATGAGAGTAACCTCTTGTTTTTCTCCAAGGCTTCTCAGGAATACAATTGCTGGTCTGGTTGTACTTTGCCCCCTCCCTTCCTTGGGAGGAGCCCCCACCTCAGCATCAAATCTGCTTCTCTCCTTCCTCATCCTTGTCCAGCCTAACTCCTCTTTGCTTGTTCAGACAAAAACGCTTTGTGCCACTTCCTTGTGACTCACAGGGCCTGGGTAGGTAGAGCTCTGAGGGAAAAAAGGCAAAACTGTTAATCCCAAGATTTCAAATTGCTGCATAAACTATGTGAGGACCCAAGGGCAGTGTCAAGTGCCGAATATCAACTTACTTCTTAAAATTGTTCTGCTCCACTGTAATCTCACGGCAGCACTCAGGGTCCCCAGATCGCCTTGACCTATCTGAGCACTGCAGGTCTATTTGGAATTAATGTTTGGCTTTTTCATTAAAATAATATAGTCGTAATTATACTGACACAGAACTCATGTGAATCACTCAAGCATTGTTAGATTAAGGAGAAGCATCCAAATTAGACTATTTTAATAAAATTTTACGCAAAGCGGTTCAAGTTAAAAACATACCAAAAACAGGCTGCAGATCTGACTCCATATATGATATTAGGCTTGTTCTCAAATCCATGTGGATAAAAAAAGAATTATTCTTAAAAATAATGCAAACGTGATCTCAGCCAGGCTAACGTAGAAAATCAGTAAGCTTGGAAAATGTCATCTTCTGGGCCATCAATCATTCCCTTCTTATGGCACTCAGCTCTTTGAACCCTTTTCTGAGTATCCGGCATGCTGGCTTTCTCTGTAACGCTTACAGGTTGCCCTCAGATCATGCCCATGACTATAGGTATATGAATTTGAGGCCTTGATGGTTGTCCTTGCATGGCTTTATAGTTAAGCATTGAGTCTAGCTGGAGACAAGCCGTTCCCTCTTTAAACAATCTCAGGAAATAGTTCATAGCAAGTGACTGGGAACAAAATTCCTGGAAATGAAGCTGTACCTTACAGCAAACATTTGCAAAGCATGATTGACTGATTCAAATTCAGTGGCTGTGGAAAAGTTGGAATGATGCAGATCTGGAGCCTGGTTATAATTTATCTTGGGCTCTTTTTAGCCCCCCTAATAGCTATTCCTTGACAAATTCTGTATCTCAACTAAATTCATGAGACTATTGGGCGAAATCTTGAGATTTGTTAGTTACCATGGCAGATGACTAACTTCAATCAACCCAAAGCTGAGAATGGCATCAGATGGCATCTGGAACACACTGCTGAGAGTTCTGCACTTTAGGGTAACTTTCCTGCCTGAGATACCCATCAACGGATTTGAAAACTTCTTCATTTGTGACTTTGCTCTGTCACTACCATTAGGACATGGAATTTGGGGTAACTTTAATCTGGTTTGCCAGGCCATGCTCACTCATAGTTGGCTCTAGGACAAAGCATGACTGCCCCATTATGGTGAGAGCTGTGTCTTGTTGACATAACCTTATCTTGAAGTTTTCCTTGAAGGCAGCCATAGGCACCAGACTCCTGTTGCATGTGTGTGATTGGTGCCTTGTGTCAATCCATCTAGGATATAAGGAACACCACAGGCTAGAGGGCTTAAGCCATGGAGATTTGTGTCCTCACAGCTCTGGAAGCTGATACTCAAGATAAAAGCAGCTGAAAATTTGAACTCTCCTCGTGCTATTTGCTTTGACATGTGACCTCTTTCTTGCTGGGTCCTTACTCGGTTTTCCCTCAGAGCACACTCTCTGGAAACTCCACCTCTCTTTCTAAGGACCCAGGTCTTGTTGGGTTAGAGCCCACCTTTCTGACCTTATTTTAATTTAGTCATCTCCTTAAAAGATTGCTTTGTAAGTCATGTTAGAGCTTCGGCTTGAGCGTGTGCTTTAGAGGAATGGGACAACACAGCTCACAACCAACCATTGTTCATAGCTCCATCACTCATGTGACTGGTCAAATTCCTTCCAGGAAATACCCGAGCCTTAGGTCTGCTCTGTCCAGATTTCCCCTTGTGTGTAGACTGCTGGATCCTATGTGAGTTACGTGGTCAGAAAGGGCATCCTGAGGTAAGTGCTGGATTGTTTCTTTGCCTTAGACCAAGTCTTGATTTTGTTTGTTTGTTTGTTTCTTCCTCTTTCAGAGGAAGGGAAAGAAATCTGAATAGCCGCTTAAGCTATCGCTACCTACATAGAATCCACCTGCTGTTTCTCTTAGGTGGAATGTGAGGAGGCAGCAGCCTCAGAGAAAACCTAAGAGACACTTGGGTCTGTTCTCTTTCCCTCTGATTCACTGTGTCTACTGCATGTCTCCCAGTTGCCTTTCTGATGCAATGGTAGAAAGGATGGTGGATGCTGGATGATGCAAGGATTTCCCCCACTCTCTCCACTTCCTGCTGCACCTCTGAGGTGCGACTGCCAGGCCTTCCATAGCTCCACAGCCCAGCTTCCAGGAAGCTTACCGATTGGGATGATACCACTTCCTCATAGGTGACTCCAACCTCAGAGGTCATACCAGAATTGGTTCAATGCCCCATTTGACTTAATTTACTCCCTCTTATGTAAGCAATTTCCAAAAATTCTTATGTCTGAAAGTCTTGAAGTAGTTCCCATTTCTTAGCTGGAGTCATATCTTTGCACAGTGTACAAAATAAAGGCGAAGACAAAGAAAAGAGGTAGGAATGGAGGGAAGAGGGGATCGAGAGAGCAATCAGCATATTAAGAACATATAAGACCTACTAAAAGATGTGACATAGATAATTAGTATGTGCATTATAGTTTTCAGAAACAGAACTGCTAAACCTGCTTCAACACATAATTTAACAATATTCAACCTACTCCTGAGCCCAGCTTCACAGTTCTGACTTCGGGGACTTTTCCTAGAAGAGAGGACGGGGCACAGCAGCATGATGTGTGAAATCACATCGTCCATGTGAGTTTTAGGTGTCATATGAGAAAGGCCTAACACCCTGAGCAATTTAGTGGCAATTGCAATGCCACACAAGGTCTCTAAATGCCACAGCTACTTAGACACCCCAGCTCTGGGTCAGACTGGCCCATCTTCTCCAATGCCACAGTTACTTAGACACCCCAGCTCTGGGTCAGATTGGACCATCTTCTCTAACCACTGATAGTTGATGTCCATGAAGCCACATTCTCCCATGGGCATTGACAACCATGAACTTTGTTGTCAGCTGACCCTTTGGTTCCACCTCTTTCCCCTTATTTAGAGGGAGGTGTACAGTATTCTGCTCCGTGTCGTGTAGCCTGTAAACTCAACTCCATGTCTCATATTGCCCTAATGCATATATTGAAACAAGAAATTAATTGTGTACAGTAACTAAACTGTACTGTTTGAGTAAGCATATTTTGGGATGCATAAACAGAATAGCCTAGGGATTGCCAAATTTCTTCCATAAATGGCTAAATAGTACATATTTTAGGCTTTTCTGTTATATATTCATTTTCTTTCTCTTTTAACATTTCTTTAAATAAACTTTCTTAGCTCAGAGGTTATAAAAAAAAAAGTGGCCCAGATTTGGTCTATAGGCTATAGTTTAGTGACCTCCAGGACTGCCAATTAAAAATAACCCATGAGTAGAACACTCATCTTAGTCACATAACAACAATGCTTGAAGCAGTGTCCATCTTGGAGCATATCTGTATAGTAACAGCTGTCTTGCTGATTACCCCTGACAACACACAAACTTTTATTTACTGGGTGTAAGGTATTGTTCTGACATAGTTTACACATTTCCTTAGTTTTTCAAGTATTTAGTGGTAGCTTATTGATATGGAGCATGCTCTGAGTGACTGAGACATTTCAGTGAGTAAATGTAGAAATACAGAAAGACATGGGCTAGGGAGCTAACTCAGTCCATAAAGTGCTGGCCATGCAAGCATAAGGGCCTGGCATGCTCACCAAGCTAATGTAAGAAAGACAAGCATGCTGCTGCATGGTTGCAATCCCAGAGCGGAGGAAGCAAGAAGAGGTATCTCCCTGGGTCTCTCTGGACAGTCAGCCTGACATAATCCACAAACTCCAGGACCTAGTGAGAAATTAGCTCTCAGAAAATAAGGTGGATAGTACCTAAGGAAGAACAGCGTTCAAGATTGACCTTTGGCCTCCACATTTCTGTCCACACAACCATATGGTTAAAGGGCAGAGGGGAGGAGTGGGGAGGAAAGGAGGTTGGTTCTGCAGTGGTTGTTCATAGTCAGGATGGTCTTATTCCCAAAGCCCTGCTGGCATATGATATTGTTCTTAGCCTCATTTCGGAGATGAGAATACTGAAGCAGAGAGAATGAACCTCACAAGGTCATGCAGATAATATTGATGTGGGATTCTCCTCTGTATGCTGTGAATACCACTGGTTAATAAAGAAGCTGCTCTGGGCCTGTTACAGCACAGAATTGGGCAAGGCAGGAATTCCAAGCAGATAGAGGAGGAGAGAGTAGGCAGAGTCAAAGAAACACCATGCAGATGCTGCAGGAGACAGAACTTGCCGGTAAACTACGAGCCTTGTGGTAAAATATAAAATAATAGAAATGGGTTAATTTAAGNGGGCAAGGCAGGAATTCCAAGCAGATAGAGGAGGAGAGAGTAGGCAGAGTCAAAGAAACACCATGCAGATGCTGCAGGAGACAGAACTTGCCGGTAAACTACGAGCCTTGTGGTAAAATATAAAATAATAGAAATGGGTTAATTTAAGATGTAAGAGCTAGCTATAAATATGCTTAAGCTATTGACCAAACAGTATTGCAATTAATATAGTTTTTGTGTGATTATTTCGGATCTGGGTGACCGGGAACGAACAAGCAGCCTCTGACAACATAGTATGTGGTAAGATGGCTTTGACCTTAGCAATCTTCCCCCAGGACCCATGTTATGAACTTCATCCTGTGTGGTCTTCTTGTCACCAGGGACCCATCAAATGCAGTTCTTATCGTGGAGCCCCAAACTATACATTTTCTGTTCTATGTACACTGACTTTACTGTGGTCTGGTCTTCTTATGGTTCCAAGGTTATTACAAGAATTTGAAGCATTCCTGGTAGACAATAACATCTAACTGAAAGGGAGTTATTCCTGTTGTATGTTTTTTTCTTTTATAGAAATCACCGTTATTGAGATAAAGCTTACAACAGCAATAAATACACATACAAAGGTGTGTATACATTTCATTGTGTAGTTAAATAATGTATAGACTCTTGAAATCACCACTATAATCAAGGTAATAAAATATTTCCATCATCCCAAAGGTCCCTTGTGTCCATTTACAGACAGTGCTTTCTTCCACTGACTGTCAGCTGCAGACAACCACAGAATTGTCATCTGCTAACATATGAGCCCTTTGCATAATCATATAAAAGCAACCATGCATTATTTGTCTTTATTTCTGTGCCATTTTGCACTCAGCATGTTTACGAGATTCATCTGTGGAATTTCTCATTATCAATATGCCGTTCCTTCTTAGTGATTAGTATTCTGTTTTACGGTTGGGTTTAGCCTCATTATCGTAGGTGAACATTTGGCTTTCCAGCTTGAGGACACTATGAGCATGCTGTAATTTGAGTACACACATGCAATACCCAGACAAATATTTTAATTTCTCTGGAATGAATATAGGAGTGAAGCTGCTACACAAAAGTGTTAGACTTTATGTGAAATGGAGTGTTTTCCAGAGAAGCTGGACATTTGAAATCCTAATGCAGTGTGGAAGATGCCATCTTCTCCAACCCTTGGTCCATGGTGATTCTACACATTGGGAAAACAAAAGCTTTTCTTAGGTTGCCTAGCAGACTTGTTCTGTTGGCCAGTACTTGGTGTCATTCCTGTATGTCTGCTGCTTCATATCGAAGGAATCATACAAAGGCCAAGGAAGCAGAGGGACAGGGCTTGCCACTTCCAATCTGTAGAGAGAGAACTATCTTCTGCTAACAGAAAAGAAGGAAAATATGGTGAGAGGTTCTTCCCTTTGTGCCCTGACTCCTTGCTGGGCATGGTGACAAGTCCTAAGACCTATGGTCCTTTGAGAGAAGTGAGGACTAGTCATAGTCCTGAACTTGGGTTGTTAGAGCAGATGGCCTTGGAGCTAAAGATGTGGAACCTCGTCCACACATTGCAGACCCTCCCCACCCCGATTTACTAACTTCAACTGGCTCTTGTGATACATTTATGTAATTATTCTTTATCAATAAAAATATCAAGAGTCGGATATCAGGGTAAGAACCTGATTGATGAGAGAAGCTGCTGAGATGCTATCAGTGACCTCCTATCTCTCCCTTCCCTCCTCCATCTAAAAGGACTGAGATTCCTCTCTCAGTCACCTTACTACTTCCCGTCTCCTATCTGTCCGCAGTCTTCCAAGCCTCTATGGTTAATTTTGGTCAGCTAGCGGCTAGCTCTGCCCTCTGACTCAAAGCAAGCTTTATTAATGAAATCAAAATATCACACAATATTCTTGTCATTCTTAAGGCAGTTGAGTCTTCCAGGGTCTTTTAAAGAACAATTCTAGCTATCTGCAGGGATAGAAGAGCCCTACCCTAGAGGGTCTGGAGAGAATGCGTGAACTCTCATGGAGATGATCACAGCACAGCTTCAAAGAAGAGACACAGCAATAATCAATGTTTTTGTTTGTTTTCCTGTGGAGATCTAATGTATTCTCTCATGTATTTCCTACAGAGAGATCCTCCTGGAAGTATGTTTATTTGAGTGAGACCCTCTAGGAAACCCACGGAGAGACCTATTGCAACAGTGTCTACTTTACTCCCCAAGTTACAAGCCAGTCACCTGCGGAGGTATGCTTCTGTCTTGTTGGTGTGTTCTGTATCAATCATTTCTTCCTCCCTGAAGAGTGGTTCCAATGACAGTGACAACACAACACTAGAGAGAAACCAAGCATCCATGTCACAACATTATCATGAATGTAATGGGAAATGATCTTTCTTAAACAGAAATAGATTTTCATTTATGTAGGCACAAAGGGCTGTTTGGATTAGTAAATTGGTGTTGGCATTTCTCGGGGTTTTAAATTGCTTACTGGAATGAGCCTGTTGGACTCAAATGTTGGGTTCTAAATTCTTTATTCATCTTTACACCACTACTCAACATGATAAAGGAAACACTTCAGCAGCAGCAACTGGACGGGAAAGAAGAGCATTTAAATTCAGTCAGCTTCTCGGGTTTGGGTTCCACCGTCTTATGTATACTGGAGCTGACCTTCCAGGGAACTAAGGTAGACTTGAAGATCTTGGTTTGCTTTTTTTTAATGGCCTTTTTAAAACACTGTTTATCTCAGGGAAATATCTAGCCTTGTTCCAAGTCTTGTCAAGGATTTCTTTGCCTTACTTTAGGCAGAGTGCTGCAGGTAAGTTTTCAAGTTTCATCACACATACAGTGATGTGTGGAGTCCTCTCAAACTGTCTTTCTCTCCGTGTGTGTGTGTGTGTGTGTGTGTAGAGGAAAAAACAGTTCTAAAACTGCCTCCAGAAAGTACTTAATACCTAGTCAGTAATAACTAACATATGAAATCTAATTTCTTAATAGGGAAATAGATAATTATGAGCATAGATACAGCACTTTTGAGCTTCCTTCTCTCAAATCCGTGGGAAAATATCTATGTTCTAGAAACAATAAGTTTTTTCCCCAAGCTCTTTCCTGTAAGCCTCTACACAACAGTCTGTCTTTGAGATACAGGAGACAATTTCCCCCACCAACCCCCTGTCTATTCCTGCCTTCCTCTTGTGATCACGCTAACTTGGATTCACTAGTGTCCTAATTTTAAATTCTGCTCCAAATGCTATGTGTGTTCTGACCAACTGATCACACACACACACACACACACACACACACACAAGCCCACCTCTGTCCCTTCCTGTCTCTATTGTCAGAGGCCACTAGTTTGTTTCCCTACCTCCCTGGCTTGAAATAATCACACAGAACCTATATTATTTGCAATACTTTTTGGCCAATAGCTTAAGCGTATCTCTAGCTAGCTCTTATGTCCTAAACTAACCGATCTCCATTAATCCGTGCATCACCACAAGGTGGTGGCCTACCGGCAAAGCTTGCATCTTTCTCTTCTGGCAGCTACATGGTCTCTCTCTGCCTCTGCCTACTCTCATCACTAGAGGCTCATGGAATCAATGCCACTCCTACTCAACACAGCACGGTCCACCAGTTGCAACAACGCCCCTTTCCTGCTTGTGCATAGAAGCAATCTAAATACAGGCAGAAAACAGAAAATCTGTTTCAGGGATAATTGGCTAATTTGATTTCACTTGCAAAAGCAAGCAAATAATTTGCCACCTTCATTATTTTCAATATTATCAATGACAATTTACTTCTGTCCTGACTTATCACTGGATCTCCTTGAGCTGATTTTTCTCCATTAGCCTCTCCAGATCCTCTCTTCATCCTTGATTATCCTACTTTGTGCCCTGGGGTGGGTGAGACATCTCTGACAAGCTTTTACTCTCTTGCTTCCTGTTGAGCCTGGAAAGTGGGAGAAACCATTAGGATCCTGGATGGAAAGAGGAAAGCTAGGCTGGTGTGTTCTCGTCTTATTCTCTGCTATTTTGGGCCTCTCTTGCAAAGACTACTGAACTCCAGTGATGTCCTATCCCTGATATTTGCAACCCAAGTTACAGCTACAGCTGTCTTGAGGGTCTAAAAATTGGGAAAGACAGAGAGCAACCTCCCTGTGTCTTTGAATGCTTTGTGTTCCCAACACAGATTCATGTTTGAACACTTGCTCCCCAGCTGCTGTTGCTGCTTTAAGAAGATGCGGGACCTTTAAGTGGTGGGGCCTAGTTTAAGACAGGGAGTCATTGGAAGTGGGTGACAGACCTACAGACTTCCAATTTTATAGTCTGGCCTGCTTTTAGCCCTCTTTCTGCTTCCCTAGCCACTCAGATGTAAGCAATTTGCCATCACTATGCTTTTCCCACCACAAGCTCTTCAAACAGCAGTAAGTCCTTCTCCCCATAGGTTGCTCCTTTTAGATAGTTGAACACAGCAACACAAAATGTGACCACTACACTAGCCCCATCTCCTTGGTTCCTCTTAATCCGACTCATGGTTTGAAATTTCCTTGGACATGTGTGTCAATATACCATTCTGTTCCTTTACGGTCCCTGGCTGAGTTCACACTTGAGAATACAGCCTGTTCTGGTATTTAAGAGGGTAGCCATGTCTGCTGTTGAATAGGATGAAGCATTTCTGATGTCCAACACAAGTAGCTCTCAAGTGGCTGGGAACTCAGCGGGCGCCCTGCAGGTACCAGACACAGTGTTCAGAGGTGCAGCTGACCTCCTTCTTGTTCATGAACCCACAGGACACTTCTTCTCTTTGCATCTTTGCTCACTCTGTTCTCTTTGCCCTATATTCTCCCATAGTCCGGTTAAAATCACTAAACTCAGTGCCAAGAATTTTTAAAACTGTTGATCCTTTTCTTAACCTTCCTTCAGCCCTTCATCAAAGGCTCACAGTGATTGCTCAGTGACCACACACACACACACACACACACACACACACACACACACTCACACACACGATGCTTCTCAGACTATGAAAATGTGGATTACCATCTGACAGATGTTGGGCTGTGATCTGGCCATGTCTTTATTTTGTGCCTTGTCTAAGTTGACATTCTATCAAAGGACTTAAAAGCACACCATTGACTTTGAAGTCAGGTTGACTTTATGGGACACTTAGATCTGCCACCAGATTATTTTATTCTTATGTATTATATAACCTAGGTTTCCTGACAAAAGAACAGGGGCAACATATTGTTATTGGATAGTTGTGAGAACTAAATGGCTCATTTGTTCTTCTTTTTAAACACAGCACCCTTGCATAGTAAATGCTAAGTAAATATCAGCTTAAAATTATAGAGAACACATTGTTTTGTTTCCATTAGGTACCTTGAAGAGAACAATCTGTTTTCATGTCTTTATATTCTTCTAAACTGAAGTACAGCATGTATTAAAGAGGGATGGATGGACAGATGGACAGAGCGAGCCTCAATTGGAAATGCATTTGGGCTACATAGACGTTACCTGGAAAACCCACATTTTGAAACTTTCCTTCTTCCCCTAGACATGACAGGGCTACTATACTCATGAGCCCAGAGCTGCTGTGTTTATCTGCACAAGATGTGTTAGGAACATATGGGGAGGGAGCTGGATGTGTACAAAGGGAGTGGATTGGATCATGCTGTAGTGTATACTTTTTATTCACAAGAATAAAAATAACTTTTAAAAATTATCAGCCATGACATTGAATTACCACATGTAATTTTTTTCATTCTGTTTAATTGGGTCATATTATCAGTGCACATTGTTGTCCTTTCTGCTTATTTTTACATTTTGTCTTTCTTTAGTAATATTTTGCCAGAAATCAGACTTCCTTCTTCATGCTGTTTCAGGTCATCTTTATCTTTTTCGGGCATCTAGATAATAGGAATCTTGCTGGAGGATTATTCTCTCTCTCTCTCTCTCTGTCTCTCCCTCATTTATTTATTTTCTTTAGGAAAAAAGAAGGGAGCATATATTCTGCCAAAGCTAACAGCAGGGGAGAGATCATTAGTTGACTAAATATTTCCATAGCAAAAGTCGGGAAATTTAGCCCCGAGGGTATTGGTATTTCTAACCATCTTCTACGGATCAACAATTAGGTCGAGTTCATCTATCATTATGAAACAACCCAGAAAAATTCAGACTTTTATTTTTGCCAAGCAGCAAAACAAACTGAAAAGTATGGCAAGGATCACATAGAGGTTTAAATTATGCATTTCTACATCTGTAATGATTTTCTCTTTAAGTAGTTAGAAACTACCAAATTCAATATCCATTTCTTGCTATCTAATATAAGATGGGCAATCTGTGTATCTACTACAAGAATTCTTTTGCAATAAAATGCAGTTTGATTTTAAAAATCCTTATGATATATTTATATAATTTAACAAAATGTAGGTTCTCTTACTTTGGGCCATAACAATCTTGTCTGTGATTGAATCTTCAAAGTGATAGTGTCTCCGATTCTTCCATGTAGCATGGATTTGGGAGTCAGTTTTATTCCTGGTTGCCACTATCAGCTCTCTAGTAAGACAATGGTAAAGTGACACCTTCCTCACTGCATTTGAGGAAGGAAGGCAGGTGAGGTGTTTGGTGTCAGCTTCCTCATCACTCTGTAACGAGACTGGAACTGTGCTAAGGACAGGCTGGACAGAAGTCAGCGGCTCATGACTATATCTTAGTCTCTCTCACTGGTCATGGCTTGAGCATATATGAGAACTCAAAGCCCGCCTCCACCGTGACACACCTCCTCCAACAAGACCACGCCCACTCCAATAAGGTCATACCTCCTAATAGCATTACTCTTTTTGGGAGTCATTTTCTTTCAAACCACCACATTAGCCCAATGAGAATAAGCCTAAAACATAGACAACCTAGTTCTATTGCAAATGTAAAGGTAGGGTCGGGTGCCGAGTGTGAGCCTGTCAGTTCTGATGAGTACAGGGAGAGGGACAGTGAGGTCCATCCCATCCGAGCATAGGCACCAATTCTCTGTGAATGAAAAGGACAGTACCACAGCAATCCCAGCAGGCTCCAGTGTCATTAAGAAAACTGAGGCCATGATTAGAGGATAGAAGGATAACTATGTGTCTTTTAACAATGCCGTGTTTAGACACTAGCTGGCTCAATGAAATATTTTTGTCATCCAGGACAAGAATTGGCAATTCTTCACCGACAGTCATATTTTTCGAATAAAGTTTCATTAGAACATGACCACATGTATCTATTCATGCATCTCCAAGGCTGTTTTAGGTCATAGTTGAGTAATTTCAGCAGAGATAATATTATTTGCGAAGCAAAAATATTTACTATTCTTTGGAAAGTTTGATGACCCTTGACATAGACCAATGTTTGAATTTCATGACTACTGTTTTAGAAAAGCCCCCAATATTGATACTTTAAAGTCATGTGTCCCTTCTTGTGAAAGCACAGAAGGTAGAAAAGAACCAAAAACTTACAGCTGCAGTTTTCTTGAAGCCATTGGCCAGATTTTTATCTGTTAGCAAATCCATTTTAGCATCTCTTTGGCTGACTGTATACATTTTCTTTCTCTACTTTCCTCTGAGCCAGCTTGGTCATTATGTTGGTCTCCTCATTCATTAGTTAATAGAGTAGGTTTTTAAATTCTTACGTATTCTTCTTTTTTCTTTGACACAGAATCTGACTATGTAGCCCAAGCTGGCTTCAAACTCATTGAGCAGTATAGACTGCCCCTAAATCCATGTCCTCCTGCCAGGATCAGATGGAATTACATAAGTCCCAACATGCCTCGTTTCCATATAGTTTATGTAAGTCATGCTTTTAGTCTTTGAAGATTTTACTTGGAGATGAATAAGGTGAGTGAGGCCAGTAACCCAAGCATCTGAGGTCTCTGAGGCAGGAAAAACAAGAATTAGAAGCCAGCTTGGCTCCATAGCAAGACCCTGATTCAAAAGCAAACAACAAATACATATATTCAGAAATGAGGAACTTGTACTTTGATAACTTCAATAAATAAATAAAGACTACCCAGGTTGTTTCTGGGCATGTCTGCTTCCAAAGGAAAACAGCAGGAGAGTGAATGGGCTGAAACGGGGAGCTCTGCCCTCAATGTGGGGGGCAGCAGTATCTATGGGCTTATGAAACCAAAAGACAAAAAAGAGATAATCTTCTGTCTCTTCCTGCTGGAGCTAAAACATTTCTTCTACTGCCTCTGGGTGTCAGCAGTAGACACCTGACCTTGGCATTGAAGGACCTACATCCACACCCCCTGGGTCCCACTCCCACTGGCACCAACCCTGAGTGTACCTCTCATTCCATTCAATATGGTATGTTAAACCACAAGAAACAAACTAAAGAGTAAAATTTACATCATACTGGGGCTTTGATGGCTTAAAAATAGTGCAACTTAAATATTTAGCACACATATTTGTGCTTAATGAAAGTATTCATTAAAGGAGCTATGCAGTCAATGAGATGGCTCAATGGGTAAAGGTCCTTGCCACCAAGGTGATGACCTAAATTCCGTCCCAGTAATCCACATGGTGAAAAGAGAAGATGGACTCCAAAAAGCTGTGCTCTGATTTCTATGTCTTGGCACACACACTCAGCGACAAATTATATGTGTAAAAATATAAGCTAGTTTCTATTATTATTGATGATGACACTGTCCTGTGTATTAGTGGTTTCTTTTGTTTTGAGTTAAAGATTCGACTACCATCAGCTTTAGCAATGGAGAGAAAAGTCGGTTGGAAAGAATCTTGAAGTCACAGGAACAGAGGAAGCTTAAAGGCTCAGCCCCAACTTCTCTCATCTCTCCATGGGTAGAGACTCAGAGGTGTGAAAAGCCTGTCGTGTCTACAGTTGTGAACGACTTGGTTTATATCCTGACTCTCCGTCGAGTTGACGTCATCTCTTATATACTTGATGTGTCAAACCAGAGACTTCAGCTTCCTCATCTTTCTGTCCCTGCCGAGTCCGGGATAGCACCTAACACACTGTGCACGCTCCATCAAAGTTTAGCTGTTTTGCTGTAGTTGTTTGTTTTTACCTAAATTACCAGTATGTTGACAAGAAAGACAAATGCTACAACTAGCAAAAAGCATCACAATATCAAGGTATAGCTGGAGGCCAGGTTGGGGCCGAGGTTTTGATTGGCAGATTCGGGTGACCTTTTTGTCTTTGGAACTAGAAAAATGTTGACGACGACATTCTAAACCCAGCCCCAGTGTATAAGGTCCCTGATGATGTCCTTTTATTCATTGCTCACTGGAATCTTCCTCTGCTTCTTGATGAGCTGGGAGATAAGACCTGCCCCACTTTCGCCCCTTGGGGAACCAAGTCGGCCTGTGTTATTGCATTAAAAGAGCTGCCTGCCTCAATTGTCTTGACGAGGCATGCCAGGACTGTGAGTATGTCCTGATTGCTCTAATTAATTTAGTTCCATCACCTGGACATTTTATTTGAGATTGATTTTTAAATGTCTGAGTAATTGAGGTTTGTGTGTAGTTGCTTCTTTGCAACAGAGGTAAGCTGAGGCTGCTTATGTCCTCATTAAAGGCTTATTAGACACGATTGCATTATAGGAGGCCTCAATTTGTATCATTCCTGAAGGTTCACATCAGGACCTGCCTCTCTGCTCAGTGAACTTGGGGAGCAGAGTAATACAGCACTGGACTTTGCAGTCCCTATATCTCCCCTACATGTGACCAGTTTCGGCTGGAGACATATACCAGGGCTCGCCATGGAGTACGTGTCTGGGGTATGTGTGTGTCACTAATTCTGGTGATGGCAAAGTATCAGTTAAATACCCATTATTTGTCTTCCAGAGACAAGGCCTCTTGTCTGAGGGAGTCTTGGGGCTGTAATTTCCAGGTGGGAAGTTACATGTCTTTTGGTGCTGGTTTTGTGAACTTTGATGTAGTTTAAAGCTTTTGTTTCACTCTATGCATGTGCTGTGGGATTTACTCTTTACAAAAGTTGCCCTTAATATTTGAGATAAAGTTGTCTGGAGGACTTAAAAGGGTGAGAGAAAGGAAAGGTTGTGTTCATTAAATGGTCCTCTATTCTTTAAGCAGTGACTCTCCCTTCCACCTCTGAGATGAGATCTTACCATGCATTGAAGGTTGGCATTAAACTCTCAGTCCTCCTGGCTCAGCATGCCAAGTATCAGGATTACAGGCAAGCACCCCTCACTGATCTGGGAGTACCTTTATTATCTGTTCCATGAGGAATGGAGTTGGAAGTTGGAAATAAGGTAGCATCCAAATTCTGACATTAAACTCAGAAAGAATTGGATTTATGTTGGCTCAACACACTAAAGACTGCTGGAGAGTAGGTAAAATCCTGAATTGCTCCTTGTCTCAGTTTATTCAATTTTAAACTGGAGACATGAAAATCTACTCTCCAGGTGAGTATGAAACCTTCTGAAATTATGTATATAAAGCTGGGCACAGATGAGGAGCCCAGCGAATGTGAGAGCACCTAAAAGAACTCTGACCTGGCCTCCATGGCCTTTTTTTTTGGTTTTGGTTTTGGTTGTTGTTTGTTTGTTTTGCATCCTCTACCATGAAGCATGACCTCTGACCTCTGTGTTTCATTAACAGGAATCAGCAAATTCTGGTGCTTACCTCTGGCCTCCCACAGTATATACTACCTGAAGTAGCTCATATTTTATCTGTTTTATATATTCTTCTAAGCTATACTTCTATTGAAGGGGTGTATTCTGCTTTGAAAAGAAGAAAACTGGATTGTTTTTACTCCAGTAGGGAATTCATAGGCTCTACAAGGTGAGGAGCACCCATTTGCAATGCCCTTTCGTTGCGCCAGGGGGCAGATATTCCTTAATGGATAATGAATAAATCTCAGAGCCTGTCTAGACTGATTCATTGCTAAAACTTTTGCTCCAAAGAAAGGAAAAAGTGTCTAAGTGACTGGGGGGTTCTTTTCAGCTAATCCCAGTGCAGCAGGCTCTCCCTAGCTCTGATCTACTCAAGTTTCCTGGATACACTGCTGGCTTCTGTCTTAGCACCTCACACTGAGCAGACCATTGTGTAGGTATGCAGTGTTTATCAGTGAGGTGGTTTCTTTCCAGGCAGATCAGCCCAAGATCCTGTTAGCCAGGACCCCTCTTCCCCAAGATGTTGAGGTGGGGTTTGTCTTGTGTTGAATTTGAATCTGAAAAGAATGACAGGAAGCTGCCTGAGGAGAGAGGAGGCAAGGGGGTCCTTAGAGAAGAGGGGGAGAATTGAGACAGACCCCTTGGAGGTTAGGACTTGGAAGGGCAGAGAGGAGCCAAGCTCTTCCTTCCCCCATGGAACCCAGAGTGAGAGCAGTGTGATATGTAGGCCTTGACAGAGTCTGTGAGAAGGAAATGATATGCAGGTTGGGAGTGGATGAGAGTCAAGAGAAGTAGGAACTTTTTCCTCCCTGGGTGGTGTCCCAAGATGTTTGGGTCCTTACTTTCCACTGAAGGAACAACATCATAATAACGATACAAACATGGATCTGTCTTCCACCCCAGGATCAATCCTGCTTTTTCCATATTCTAAATAGAGTGTAAGTAGGAGGAAAACACCAAATTTATTGAATATTTAATTCACAGCAGGCAGTTTAACCTAACACGTTGTGAGAACTTTATTCACTTACCTTCAGGCAACGGTACTTATATAGTCATTTATTAATTCAAAATAAATGTATCCAATATTCAGTGCTTTGAATTCTAAAACTACAACAGTATATACGAGACCTCAAGTCCCCATCTTTTGGGGATATATGTTTTCAGGAGAGAGAGGATCAATAAATAAAGTAGCATTGGATAGGTATTAAGAAATCTGAGCTAGCCATGTTCATCCTCCTCTGAGGCATGAAGAGCCTCATAGACAGCGCTGGTCTTACAAAGCCCACATCTCCCTGTCACCTTGAACATGGTTTGCCTGTACTCCTTAGATAAAGCTACTCACTGTGCTCATCCCCAGGTAGCAATTTACAGACTACTGTTTCTGGGCCACTGCAGTGTCCCTGTGACTTAATGACCTCATTTCATGCCATTTTTCTAGTTCAGTTGATTATTTAATCCTTTGAGTGTTTTTCCCTCACTCCCCATCTTTTATAGAAATATGCTCATAGCCCAAGGTAGAAGGGAGAATATTCAGAGCTCAGAGCAACTCCATTATGAACAAAGTCCCGAAGTCTGCTTCATTTAAGCGTCTTTAACAAAAGTATACTTGAGAACTTCTACCAGAAGAAAGCAAGGTGGGGCTTGCCCTGAAAGTGAAGAGAAAAGCCCACAAGTTCCTCCTAGAACAAGCAAGATAAAGTATGCCTCAAAATGAGTCTAAATGATTTATGTTAACAGCCGCTTAGAAGAAAAGGGTTACATTTCTTTTTCAATCTGCATAAATGGCATGAACAATCCAGTGGCAAATGAGTGTCCATATCTCTCACACGTGGGCGTTCATGATATCTCCCATACTACCAGACACACCCTTCTTGGGTGTGTCTAGCAAGTATTCAAAGGAGGACTTGAACCTACCTAAACCCACCCACACAAGACCCCCTGCCTCCAGGCCATGCAAGCTGTTGACATGGTCTCCTTCAGTGTCTCTCAACTACAAATGAAATAAGACTTCTACTCCTCTCTCAGCCTTCCAGATTTCCACGGCAGGACCAGATCTGTGCTTCTCCTCAGGAAACACTGAGTTTTAGTCATCTCCAGAGGATCCCCCAAACCTTCTGTGTCTTTTCCTACTTCTGTACAACAAGCTCCCAGCCCTGCAACACCTCTCTTCAGTTCCTCCCCTCCATTCAGCCCATCGTAGCCACCCAAGCATGAACACTCATAGTCGCTGACCCATTAATAAAGGGACTCTCATTGTCCCTTGTTCTGTCCCCACTAGGTGGTACCTTTATAGCATTTAGCAAAGTCTGTTCTCTGCTGCTGAAGCTGTGTCTGCCTCTCTGTCTCCAGTTGTGAACTCTCCAAAGGACAGAGATAAACATATTCACCTTTGCATCTCCTATTAGCTTATTTACTCATGAATTTCCAAAAGGCATTGATTTATTTGAGGTTGTAAGGATAACCTCAAACTGGCAGCTGTACAAGGGTAACTTAAGACCCTAAATGCCTATCAGTGATGAAATAGTTCTTCTATAGTGGACCATGAATTATAGCAGTGGAAATATCAAAGTTTATTTGCATGCAGTGCTCAGTAGGACTCATTGCAATGCAACATTAAACTTTAAAGGTCTTCAAAAGGTTACATACGGAGTGATATCCTTTCTATAATTTTTGAAAAATTAAATATGTATTCATTGTATACATACATGAAAATTGAATAGGAAATTAAAGCAACTAAAGATTGAATAATGCAAATTTGGGAATTGGGAAAGTCACAGGTAGATTGTTGGAAAACCCCACATAGTCAGATGTGAGTTGTTGACAAGGTTCTAGTTTTTATTCTTAGTGGAAGATTTATGCATGCTTATTAATTTTTAAATTAACTGACGAAAAGTGAAATAACATGAGTCAAGCATTAACCAATGATGAGTCAGACATTCTCATTAATCTCATTATTTTTGCTCAAAGTCTATGTAAATAACAGGAACCAAAAGAAAGATTTCAGAAATTTAGGCATCCATGATAATTTGGAATAAAGACTCTCCCATTTATCTATGAAATACCTTCTTATTTTATTCTAAGATAGAGAGAGGATGATCAGATGTGGTCCTTCAAATTTTCCTTTAATAAGATTTGCCCTTTTAGCTTTTAGTATTCACACACAAGATCCTTTCATCTGCTTCAGATACACATTCTCAAGTGGATACAGTATTTTTGATGAAAGCAATACCAACTGAGTCATCAAGGACTATGCTCATCAAGTACACAACCATTTATATATCAAGAACAGTACTTTTATACTGCATATAGAGAAAACAACCAGCATTGTGCTCACATTGTTCATGGTGTGTTCAGTGTAGTTACGAAAGGACCAAAGAGGGAAGAGATAGGATACAGATCACTGAGGTTCATCAGAGTGTTGTGGAATATTCTTTTTGTACATTATAAATATAAGTTATTCTGATTGGTTTAATAAAAAGCTGAATGACCAACAGCTAGGCAGGATTTCCAGGTATAGAAGATGCTGGGAAGAAGGGCAGAGTCACGAAAGAGACACCAGGCACGTAGAGCAAGCAGCATGGGCTTCACAAAATAAAGGTAATCAAGCCACGTAAAAAACATAGATTAAAAGATATGGGCGGCTAATTAAGGTTGTAAGAACTAGTTATTTCAGCCTAAGCTAACAGCCAAACTTTTATAATTAATAGTAAGTCTCTGTGTCATTACTAGGGAGCCAATGGTCCTGACAAAAAGGTCCAAATACATCATAGGAAAGAGTTTGAGTTTACAGTGAGAATGATGAAGGGATCACAGCAGAGTTTAAGCAAGGAAGTACAGGTTTTCCTTTGCATCTTAAAATGACCCCTCTGGCTGTTGAAGAAAATTGGGGTGAAAGAAGCACACACATATCCTGGAAGAGCATCTAGGAGTACAAAAGCTGAAAGAGGAATAATGGAGCATCGGAATGGGATCTTTAGAGAGGAAGGGAAATCAGGGTTGGGCGCATTGTAAGAGAAAATTGGTGTGATGCTGACAATGGATTGAAAACAAGAATTGGTTGGAGGAGAGGAATAAAACTGATTCTTATATTTCTGGCTTAAGAAACCTGTCATTTTATGGTACCATTTACTAGAATTTAAAAGAAAAAAGAGAGAGGGTAAACTGAAGGAGAGAGAGCTTCAGGAGGTTGGGGTCCTCTCCCACCCCCAAGAAAGCTGTTTAATGCTGAGTCCTTAACTCTGGGAGGCTAGTTCCAGACATTACCTTCTCTTTTAATGCCACAGCCTCATTCACAGTTTTGAGGGAGTGTATTGAAGAAGATGAGCTGGAACGTTAGGAGATGGTGCTCAAGAAATTGGGACTTCTGTGATGTGGGACTAGGAGAATGAGGTGCAGTAGAATAAATAATCATGGTAAAGAAAACCATAAATTGACTGAAGTTCCTCACAGACTTGCAGGCCTTCAAGACTGGTGATAAGAGGTTTGGGACCAGATCTGTTTTCTGTTTTGAAAAGTTAGCATATGCTAACTACTTTCTAGCATGACAACAGAAAGGCAAGATACATTTCTCATACGGATTCCTGTAGCGGTTTTGAGTGATAATGGCCCCAAAGGATCATAAATTTGAACACTTAGATACCAGACGGTGGAACTGTTTGGAAAGGGTTGGGAGGGGTGGTCTTCTTGAAGGAGGTGTGTCACCAGGGGTGGGCCTTGAAGCTTCAAAAGCCAATGACATTCTCAGTTATCTCTCTCTTTCTCCTTCTGCTTCCAACTTGACCAGTATGTAAGCTCTCAGTTACTGTTTCAGCAACATTGCTGCCTGGCTGCCTGGCTAGGTGCAGCTATGTGCCTCACCATCATGATCATGGACTCTAACCCTCCGGAACTATGAGTCCCAATAAACATGTTCTTTAATAAGTTGCCTTGGTCATGGTATCTCTTCACAGCAATAGAAAAGTGACTAAGAAAGCTCCCTGTGATATCTCTTCTCTCAGTACACATTTATTGAGATTTATAATTAGTCCTCAGTTCTACTCCAGTAACATCCCAGTCAAGGTTCTTAGCAAAACTCAGATTCCATCCCACTCCATGTCTAACTTCACCCACCCAAACCTGGACTTCCTCAGAATTAATCAAGAAACATCTGTCCAAACATTCATACTCAACATGTCAAGTGCCTTGGAGGAGTTACTCATCATCAACTCTGAAAGTTTCCTTATTTATCTGAGAAGTTGCACGCATGTGGTCATGTGAGCTGCTATTCTGACAGAACAGCCTCATCTGCAGGGTATTCTCTAAAAGCAACCTAGCCCTGCTTTCTGGTTTCAGAGTTTAAGAGCCAAATAAATTCAAAGATAAACATTTGCTCTTCCACCTTGCTAAAGCCAGCACGAATTCTTCAGCCATCGTCAGTCATTTACAATTATGGAGCCCTGTGTTGCTTTGTACTGAGACCTGAGGACAGTTCAAATAAACCAAACACAGACAGCACTTTTCCTCCCTCTACTCCAGCTAATGGAAACCTTTGAAACTGAGATTCTTCTTTTATTGCTTATTTGTTACTGTCATTTGCCATTGTCTGTACCCAAGATGATGGGTTTGTCAGTAAATTCACTCCTCTCTGAGCCTTGCTGGGAATTGAATTGACAGTCAAGTCCAAAGAGTCCAGACCTCGTCACAGTGCAGTTCCAGCCCTCATCATCCATGTCCAGATTAATTTCAATTATTTGCAAACAAGATGTGAGCGGTAAAGTTGGAGCCAATGAAGTAAAAAGATATCAGAAGTCAAAGAAACCAGGAATGTCCATCGACTTGAGTCCCCATCACTTCATACCACCCCACCAACTGAAATGTTTGCCTCTGGATCTTGGGTATCAAATAGGCTCTGCAAGGCCATGTTTTAGATGATTGTGAAACTACATCGTGTGATTACATTTTTACTGGAAATTCTACAGAGCCATTCTTTCCCATTTATGATTCCACCAAATGTTGGATGACATATAATAAAAGCACTGAATTGTGTTCCTCAGATTATCACTGCAAAAACTGATCAATAATTTATAGAACACAAACTCACCACCACTAGTTTCTTCATAATGTGTGGTTTTCTAATATTACAAAAGAATATCCTCATTTAAACAAAACATCATGAAAGAAAATCTGTCAGTCTTTCCATGTATATTGTAAACAATTATTCAAAGTGAATGGGAAAAGGATATTAAACACAGAATTAAGCTCAAAGCTCAAAATAAATTCTGGCATCAAAGAAAAAATGCAACTGTCAAAAAAAAATCTGTGAAAAGGTGATTGACTCATATTCATTCACAAGGAATTTTCTACAGCAGTTTTTAAAAATCAACTTTATAAAAGAAATAAAAATACTTTTATGAAAGCAATAAAAAATTTACACTAAGCATGCATTGATCTTTGACAAACATCTAAATTTATGCAAACACCACCATGATTAAAAAGGAAATATTTGCATCATATATTGGAAAATTTAGGGGTTCTCTGCCCCTCCTTAGGGAACTCCTGAGTTTTATTACCTCCTTTGTGTGCTGTTCTGATCATTTTCCATTACTGTAAATGAAATAGTACATGTTCAATCTCATGTCTAGTTTCATCAGCTCATTATGGGTTTTTAAACTTTATTTTTTGAAGTCCGTGATTCACTTTTAATTAATCTGTATAAATTGTGAGGAACTAGTTGAGGTTTCTCTCTCTCTCTCTCTCTCTCTCTCTCTCTCACACACACACACACACAC
>LOJH01001178.1:0-28363 GCA_001685095.1 Ellobius talpinus
TAATTTTCTGTAATGGTCTCCCTCTGATGGAAATTTCCTTGACTAGGGGTGAGAACTACAATTATCTGTGTGTACAGGGATAAATATTTAGACTATAGTTAGGCATTATGTTGTCTTAGTAGAATGGCGATTTTATGTTCTTCTACAAGATCTATGATTTCACCGATTCTGAAGAGTTGGCTTAGTTTCCAGTACTAAGCATGATTTCCCTCTTATTAATTGGGTTTTAAGTCCAATTAGAGAGCTGTACGATCAAGGGAAATGGGTTTGCTGTGACATTCCTAGAAATGTCAGAGAAGCAATACCCTTGATGTCTCTCCAACATGGCTGCCTAAACATGAAGTGAACAAGGACAACACCAAGAGATATGCTAACCTGGGAGTGGGAGAGCTCATGAGGCCTTAACCATACACAAAAACTACAACTAAGGAATGCTGAAAGCCAGAGAAACAGTTTTCCTCAGGGAATAACACACTAACAGGTTATACAATACCAGATGATCATCCCTGAAAACATGGTTACAGGTAACATTATACAGCCTGAGCAGGTTGTATTTATATATTAGGAATGCACATGTGCATGTGTGCACACACAGACACACACACTTGTGCACCACATATGTAACAAAGAAAAAGAGGACACAAACTTGAAAGAGACCAAAAAGGGGTACATGGGAGTGTTTGGAGGGAGGAGATAGAAGGGCAAAATGATGTAATTATAACATCAAAATTAAAAAGTTAAAAGAGCTAAACAAACAGAACAAGCTCCCACCCAAAAGAATGATTCAATGTCAGACCATTTTGTGTCAGTAAGTTTTCTACATAACAAATGAGGAAGTTAGAAGAGAGATATTTGTGAGTTGAAGAACTTAATGCAGAACATGACGCCTGTAAGAGAGACAGTCTAAGGAGGACGCTTAGTTTGAGAGACTTCAGATGCTCAGAGTGCTAGGAGCCGCTTTTTTCCTGGCTGTGCATCCTTGAGGTGAACTCCTTCAGGTGATTAACATCACTATGGATTAAGTTAATTGGCTGTACCTAATCCCTGGGTGGACATGCTAATTACAAATCCAAAGACATTTACATGAGGCGAGCAGGTTGCACATCTAGGGATGTTTAATGTGAACCTCTCAAACTATTTCCTCTTTTCTTCATAAGCACGGGTGCAGGTTCTGGTAAGTACAAGACTGCTTAAAATATTTCACCAAAAATTATGCTTTACTCATTTTATTCTGCTTTTCCCTTTCATATCTAAGATTATAAACCTCAGTTTTATCTTTAACCACTAGAATAATAAATGTTACTAATAATTTGTCTGTTACACAGATCTGACCTCAGACTTTGTAGTATGCTGGTATTGAAGGAGGAGAGAGCTTTAGCATCAGGAAATTGTGTTTCCAGTTTAGTGAAATATGAGGAAAGTTTATTTATTTGTGCTTATAATAGCATTATGCATTTATTATAGAAAGCTTTCCAGTACATTAAAGAACCTGTTGATAGCTCAAGTGTTATGGCTACCATAGTGAATAGCTACTATATATTTCCTCTGGGTCTCTTTTCCCTCCTGCCCAACAGGGCTGTGGTAGCTAGTGATGAGAAGAATTACTTTCCCCACAATGTCACCTGTGAATTGTCCTGAGAATAAACATTCTGATTTGTCCAGTTTTCTACATCATCCTTCCCCAACTGCTCGAATTCTTACTGTGTGGGAGAAAATTAAATTGAACATGTAATTAGTGAAATGACACATGCATCTTTTATTTTGTCAGATGGTTGGGGGACCAGATGCATCATGTGGGTAGAGGCAGCTGTTCAAGTCTGAGTTGCTGGAACTGAGTTAACCTACCCGGGTTAACCACAGAGTTAAATGTATTGTTGACTGAGACCCATCAGAAGGCAGACAAGCATAACCACAGCTAAACCTGGTGAACCAAAGGGTGTTATATTTTCCTCCTTAGTCTGACAAAGTATTCATAACTGCTCCATTGCCTAAAATCTGGGATGAGGGACGATATTGGTAGCAAGCTATCGCATTAGCAGCAACCAGTTTTAGGGTAAATTGGGTTGGAGGCAAATACATTTTGTTAGTTAGCTCCCTTGCCGTCTCCAGAGAGTCAGTGGAGGAGAGAAGCAGTTCTCAAGATTCCAGCTTCCTTATTACCTCCGTCCCCACTTGTTTTCCGTGCAAACTGAGCGAATTAAACATGTCAGGCTACTTGGCTTGTTTCTTCAGGTGACTCCAAAGTTTATTATCCCAGTCTCAGAGGACATATGTTTGAAAGTGCTTATAAGAAAACTTTACTATCCAAACTCTAATTAGTTTTATAAATGAAGAAAGAAGCACCATAATCAAAGGGCACATTTGGCCACCGAAACTTAGCCCTCACATCACTGGTCTTGCTCGTGTGAGGTGGCCACATGCATGCCCCACTGGTTTCCCTGGTCTGCTTGTGTGAGGTAGCCACATGCATGCCCCACTGGTTTCCCTGGTCTGCTTGTGTGAGGTGGCCACATGCATGCCACACTGGTTTCCCTGCTCTTGCTTGTGTGAGGTGGCCACATGCATGCCACACTGGTTTCCCCCTCCTCCACTACTCTGCAGCTGGCATCTAAGCTTTTCATGGATTTCCTCTGGAAAGTGTTACCTTCTATTTCCTGCCTTCAGTCTGGCTAGACATCCCTTCTTGAGGATTTGCTTGGTCCTCTGACTCATCATCAATTCACTTCCTGATTTACACTATTAATGTTCACGGATTCTCAGGAGTGCCGTTACCATAGGGCCAAGTCTGACCCACTTCCTTGGAAAGGAATTTGGTGGGTAACTCCTTCCCCAGTGATTGCTTTATGCACCAAACACAGACAGACCTTTCATTTAATGCAAGTGCTGGATCTCCATTATGTTGTGTGCTGTACTCACAAAGTCTACATTACAACGGGCTCCTAAGCCTCACTTCCATGAGCACAAAATCACACAGCTCCCTAAAACTTCCCCTAGTGACTTCTTCCACTGCGGCGTGCTGGCAACCTTCAGCTTGCCTTTTATGGATTAGGCTCAAAACAGGGCTCGCTGTAAGGAAGTTAGGAAAAGGCTGGGGGAGGCTGCTAGTTCTTTCTCCTGTGGGGTTTGTCTTACATCATCTCCCCTTTGGTCCCAGTACCAATTTTCTGTATGGTATATTAGCCCAAATCAAAGAAATACAAAGCCATTCACAACGTACAAATCTGGTCCCCAAATGTCCACCAGGTTAACAGCATTTCCAACAGTGAGATGCAGACTAGTAACATTAAAACCTTCACAATGCTCTTATGAATGAAGCATTTCACTTTTCTATAAGAAGGTAAAAATATACAACAAATACCTATTTATGAGTTTTCAAATAAACATGTAAATGAACCAACCTAAAAATACATGGAGGTAAGGAGCTCTGAAATCCTTTATTTAAATAGTGAAGGAAGTTTAAAAAAATATTAATTGTACATATTTATGGAATATAGTGTGGCCTCTCAACCCAATGCAATATGTAATAATCAGACCCAGGTGAATGGTGTAACTAGCTCCTCAGACACGTTTGCCATTTGTTCTTGTCGGGAAGACCTAGCATCTGCTAACTGAAGGATCCAGTTACCTCTCAGCCTAGTGACTGGAACTACAGGAGTCGTTCTTCCTGTCCACTTGTAGTCACGCTTTGGCCAGCCAGCCTTTTTCTTTCTTAGAGCTGGCAAGGGAAGAGAGATTAAGGAGGCTTCTCAAGGTCAGGTCAGTGATTAGAAGAGGATGAGAAGTGACTTCAGTTTTGCTGACTATTAAAAAGCTGGATTTCCCAGTTCCTGATGCGCATGCCTGCTCTAGCTACCTTTATTATCTTCAAGACTATAATCACTTTGAATCTCCAGGGAAGTGAGATGGGGAGACAATTCATATCCAGGTTGATCACGGAATGATTTTTTTCTCCTAAATTGCACATAAAGATTTGAAAATCACTTGGGAGATGTAAGAAGAGTCTTAGATAATTGCTTGTAAATATTTATGCAGGTGATTTGGGCTAGATTTACAGTGCAATATTCCTTTTGGTATCTCCACACTACCACTCAAATCTATTTCATTCAATTTGTCTTCGAGGTTTGAGGGCTTTCTTACGCTTTCAAAGGCACTAATAGTTAAAGGGAATTAAAACGACAGAAACAGTCATGATATACCATGATAAAGGAAGACCCAGCCAGATAAAGCCTTTCTAAAGCTGTTAGTTTTGTCAGTCAGATTCCGATTTCAAGGAACTCCTCTGCGGTTTTCTAAAAGGGACTCTTCTTCCATTCCCTGGTGTTCTTGTTTTAGAACTGGTAGTGCACACAGTAGCCAGATGGCACCATTTTCATCAGTTCATAGTAATTTGATTATTTATTTAGTGAGTAGTGCTCAACGTAAGCTTCATGGCAGATGATTTATTGTATTCCCTAAATTTCAGAGGGAACATCTGATTCTATTTTAAATTCTATTTATTCTATTTTAACATATCCATTGTAGATCACCATGATACATTCTTTAATGATACATATTCCTCTAAATACTTGCATTTCCTTCCACTCAAAAGTCATCTGAATTTAAACCTCTCCTTGTCCCCTCTCCGATCCTATTTAAGCCACGAAGGATTAAATTGATGAATTGCCAAACTCTTATTTTTCTTGTTGGTGGGGCTCTGATTGGTGTCTCTTTTGTGATTTTTGGAAATCCTACAATATTTTTTACTTTTAAACATTTATGTAGTTTAGTAACACTTAAGAAAATCAGGCTGAGGATGTTGCTCAGCTGTTCAATATATAAGTGGCCCTGGCTTAGATTACTAGCCCTGAAAATCAAAACCAGAAATTAAGCAATTCCACAAATGTTACCAATATGTGTACCATCCTGAGATGATTTTGAGTTGGTCAGTTTCAGGTCAATCTCTGTTGGCTCTCACTGTCCATTCCTGGCTTGGACCCACAATAACTTTGGTGTGGGGGTGGTGTATCCATGGCTCTATAACTGCAATTTTAAGCAATTTTCTGTGGAGTGCCAGCCAGATCTTTCAAGTATTGCTGGAGATGGGTGTGTGTCCAGACACTTGGAGGTCCCCTGAGTCATCTGGAAACAGTGGAGGTGGATGGTCAAATAGGAGCTCAAAAGGAGATCATTTACAGTGTGGGTAATCAACCAAAACAGAGCAAGTCGCAGAATTTCTTCCAAGGAGGTCTGTTTCTTGGCAATGTTTGGCCAGTGACATTTAGAAGTTTTATTCATTTTCTCAACTTGGCCTGAAGATTGAGGGTGGTGTCATTTATAAAGCCATTTTAATCCTCTGTTCAGGTAGGTAGAGCGTCTACTCAGCCTGAAATATGCACACCATAACCAGCAAGAATCAGTTTCCTTTTCTGGGTTGAATGCCAGTAAAGTCCACTTCTAGTGTCCAAATGGGCAAGACCCCTGTTTTTGTGTCAGTAAGGGGAGTTTGGGTCCCTGCTTGAGACTGTTACAAACACACACAGTGCAGACAGGCCTTGCTAGTTTGTTGGGTCAATGTTGGCAACTTCAGACAACCAAATATCTTTGCAACAGTTCTTCTTGTAGAGCAGTTTTCCCCAGATGGGTGCTTCACGAGCTTGCTGGACTAAGTTTGGAGTTATCATATCTGGAATTATTCTCCATCTGTGGCACTCAGTCAGCTCTTCTGATTTTCAGTGGTCCCTGCATCTACTGCTCCTTTACTTTCTTATGCCTTACATAGGGAGCTCTGGGAACACTGGGAGTGATAACGTATCTTCTGGGTGGTCACGAAGGTGACTTCAGGGCTATGTCTTTACAGACAGCAGCCTGGTCTGCCAATTGGTTTCCCTGATTCACTTGACCTTGATTCTGTGTGAGCTTGGTGGTACACTACTGCCACAGCCGAGGGCCCAGACAGCTTCTAGGAGCTGGATGATCTGGTGTTTTTAATTTCTTTGTCCCTTGAGGTAAGCAGTCCCCTTTCTCCATATACTTATTTTGAGTCTCTTGATGCGAGGGGCTATCCCTCATGTTGTAGGCTTCAGCTCCTATCATAAAAGGTTGAATATCTCAACTGGAGGAGTGGCTGATCTTGTAAGTCTTGCTGTGAGGAAATATTACTTTATATAACTTCTCCACAGTCATGGAAGAGCCCCTCCCTCCTTTTTACATAATTATGCAGCTAGAAAACAATCTTCTTGGATGAGTGGTGGGCCTAGAAGTGCCCTTAGTTGATATATTGGAATAGGCTCTTCCCTGGAACACAGCCAGCTGGAGTGTGGCAGCCCTGGCAGGCTTGTTGAGGTTGGTGAGCATTGTATCAGGGTTGATGCCACTGAAGAGGCCAGATCAGATGGTCTTGGGACTGTCTCTGTGTGGCACTGGTAATTGGAGCCATTTGGGAGGTTGCACCATGTGCAAGATTTCATCCTCTGAGGAAGTTGAAGGGGGTGCTTCCTTGGTCCTTCAGGCTTGACAGTCTGTGGGTCTCACATTGGGATGGGGCAGACCCCACGATGAGAAATGTTCCACAACCAGGGGCAGGGGAGGTTCTGTGTGCCTACCACACTGTGGTACATGGGGGGGGTAAAGAACAGGTCTCTCCCTCACATAGGTGCACACCTGCCTGGCTGCCTCCCAGAGACTTAAGAGGTCTTACATTAGGACCACATGTATCCCTGTCCTCAGTCACCTCTTGTTATGGAATATGAGTGCCCATTTAGGTGAAACAACCTCAGTGGAACTACAGGCTGGGACCCAATGAGATCCCATAGCCAGAGCTGTGGGGCCACTGCAAGTACTCATAGACTCATTCACCATTTATTCATAAGTTAGACATTCCCATTTTAATTTCCTAGTCTATTTTGCTGGTGACCAATCTGCTTTTCCTTTGGAGACCACTGCCACACTGGTATCCCATCAAAAATTCAGATGCAAACTCCTGATGGTTGATCCAGTCTGCCTGGCTACTCTGCCTAACTCCCTGGGGGTCCTTACTTCTGCCTAGCTCTCTGCAGGTCCTTAGCTGGTCTAAACATCCAGCCTAGTCTCATCTTCGTACACTCAAAGAGACTGACTGATTCTGGGTCTCACATTTTTCTTGGCCTCTGCAATACGACCCTAGAACCTTGCCTAGAGTGCGCACTTCCCAGTTCCAGAGACTTCAGTGTGTGGAGAGGCCCCAGGGCAGCATTCTCTCTGAACCAATGGGGGCTGAGGTGTTGTTGGGATCTTTCTGGAATAAGCACTCTGATATAAACAAGAATGGAAGGGGGGAGACATCCTTGCTGTACCAAAGCCAGGACAGCTCCTGAAAGGCTTTGATCTCCAAACCAGTTTGTTTAATTTATTTATTTATTGTGCATTGGTGTTTTGCTTGTATGTATGTCTGTGTCAGAGTGTCAGATGTTGAAGTTATAGACAGTTGTGAGCTGCCCATGTGGGTGCTGGGAATTGAACCTGGGTCTTCTGGAAAAGCAGTCAGAGCTCTTAACCACCGAACTCTAGTGCCCAGTATTCTTTTATATTCTAAAAATCACAAGGTGGAGCGGGCAAGCAAGCAAGCATTAGCATTCTCATACAGTCTCAGTGACACAGCTCCAGACCATTGTGAAATTAAGCCATTTTCCCTCCATCTTTAGGTCTCAGCCAAAATGAGTGAGACACCGTCTACTAGTTTCTCCATGATTCACCTGACTTCTTCTGAAGGTCAAGTTCCTATCCCTCGCCATTCAAACGTCACTCACCCTGTCGTGGCTAAACGCATCAGCTTCTACAAGAGCGGAGACCCCCAGTTTGGTGGTGTGAAGGTGGTGGTCAATCCTCGTTCCTTTAAGACCTTCGACGCTCTCCTGGACAACTTATCCAGGAAGGTGCCCCTGCCCTTTGGGGTGAGGAACATCAGCACACCCCGCGGAAGGCACAGCATCACCAGGCTGGAGGAGCTGGAGGACGGCGAGTCCTACGTGTGCTCCCACAATAGGAAGGTGCTGCCAGTTGACCTGGACAAGGCTCGCCGGCGCCCTAGGCCCTGGCTCAGCAGCCGCTCTATAAGCACACATGTGCACCTCGGCTCTGCTACTGCCCTGGTGCCCACCACTGCTCCCGACATGCTCCGTGCTCCGAGGAGGCTTGTGGTCTTCCGGAACGGCGACCCGAAGACCAGGCGTGTGATCCTTCTCAGCCGAAGGATTACGCAGAGCTTCGAGGCCTTTCTGGAGCACCTGACACAGGTCATGCAGTGTCCAGTGGCCAAACTGTATGCCACGGACGGAAGAAAAGTGAGTGTTTTGCTGATTCCTAAGTCATCTCCCGTGTGTATGTGTGTGTGTGCGTGCGTGTTTGTGTATACATGTGCATGTATGTGTGTAGTAGTCTTTGTCTTCTTGTCAGAATCTGACGGGTTATTGGGTCAAAAGCCTTCTGCTTCCCCCTCATTTATTGTCCGTGAGCGTGTTTTGTTCATGTTTTGTTTGTTAAGTTCAAAACTTACACTGTTTTGTTAAAGAATACCATTTTCATAGTATTTCTTAGCAGCGAGTGGCCAAGAGTAGTGTTTTCCCATCTAGAAAAAGCATCTTCCTAGTATCCCCGTGGCAGGTCTGCAGGGTCTGCAGGGTCTGCGCCTAACCGTACGGACTCAAGAGATCAGCTTTCAACCTTGCTGTTGCTCATGCCCTTGGGCAGTTGGCTGTGGATTGGCGGGCACTTGGCTGTAACTGCAGACTTCGGTGGGGAATACGACATTGCTTTTAAAGATATTTAGTTATTCTAGAAAACTAGTCTCTCACTTTCTAGCTAGCATGCAGGCTCAATAGTATCTATGGATTTGTTCACACCCATCTCCCATCTTGCTTAGATTAATTTTGTGTGCGTGATTGGTATCTAAGAAAATGTCAAAGTGAGCTATTCACAGTTATAAATATCAGTATTTGCTCATGTGTGGACAGTGACTCTGGTTTCTTCTAGGTTCCTAGTCTCCAGGCAGTGCTGCTGAGCTCGGGAGCTGTGGTGGCAGCTGGAAGGGAGCCATTTAAGCCAGGAAACTACGACATCCAAAAGTCCTTGCTTCCTGCTAGGTTACCAGGGGTCTCTCATCGCGTGCACCGGAAGGGTAAACCCACATTAGAGAAAAGAAAGAGTAAGTCTCTCATAGATAGTCACTTATTAGCTCTGAAACTTTTATTTGCCTTACCAGGAAAAAATTATATTTAAAGGACCAATTCATTTATCACAAAAGACAAACTATGAGAGGATTAAAAGTATTCCAAAATGAGATTTGTAGCACAGGTTCTAATAGGTCTTAATAATAAAAGTCCAGATTCAGGTATTGGGGAAAATGCTGAGAGATCAGAGAGACGAAGGAGCAAAACCACAGACATCTTACCTCTCAACTTTCTAGCTAAAAAGAGACTGAGCTTCTGTCTCCTTCCTCCTTATCACTTCCTCTCTCTCCCAGCCATATCACTTCCTACCTGTCTGTACAAACCTCCAGATCTCTATGGCTAGCTAGTGGCTAGCTTTGCCCTCTGATCTTCAGGCCAGCTTGATTTGAACAAGCAAAATATCACCACAGAAATTCACTAATGTATAGTAGGAAATAGTCGCAGATATCTGGTGACTTTTCGAAAGACTATTCCAAATAATCAATGATACACATTTTTACATGGATGAAATATACTTTTTTTGTTGCTGTTTTTTGAGACTGGGTCTCTCTGTAGCTTTGGAGCCTGTTCTGGAACTTGCTCTATAGACCAAGTTGGCCTTGAATTTACAGAGATCTGCCTATCTCTATCTCTGAGTACTGGGATTATAGGTGTAAAGGCATGTGCTATTTTTTTAAACAAAATGTCAGAATTTTTTGCTTTGGAAAGAGTTTTAGAGAATTGTATAAGTGACTTCTCTGGTAGCTGTAGACTTTTGTCTGAAGGAGCATTCATAGCTGAGTTCAGTGGTCTATATAAATTAAAAAAACCTAACTATATACTCTCCCTTCTGAAGCTGTTCCTGTAAAATTATCTATGCTCAGAAACATTTTTGATCAAAATAAAGTAGTTTGTTCAGACAGTTCACATCAGTAACAAAATCTAAATTTTGAAAATTTTAGGATTTGATTAGCAGTGTGGCACTGTCACTGGGATAGGGGAGAAAGAGGGTATCTTGAGGCCCAAGAGTGTGAGAGAGCTTAAATCAGTTACTCACTGTGCTCACTACCTCCAAGAAAATAGAAGCTCTATGCCAATTGTCATTTATACATGAGTTCGAATTTTCATTCTTTTTAGACTTGGAATAATCTTTATTTTAAGAAGTAGTAATCCCCGTTCTTATTGCTGGCATGACTGAAATAATTTATTGCTTTTATTTGATTATTTCAGGATTATACTCTTATTTGTTAATGTACCTATTTCATAGGTATTAATTGCCAAGTGTATATTATGCATATAGTTGTACTGTTTTACCTTGATCAATTTTCTGAGGTGGACTTTCTCTTTTTGTGTCTCTTATCAGCTCTTTATTATTTTTGATAGATTTTGGGGCTGTGAGAGCTTTGTTAAGTTTTACTTCATCAAGTTAAGGATGAGAAATTTTTATTTACCAAAAACTATAAAAGCATTTTTAGGGTTAGCTCTGAAAAACTTCAACGACAATTACTTTAGGGGACATGTGCAAATCTATAGGGACTTCTAAGAAGAAATCTCTCACGTTAAGCATAACCAATAAGGTTAATTACAGACTTCATATTAAAAGCCACACTTGGACTGTGTCAAATGCTGTTTTTGTGTATATGTAAATAAATCAACTGCACGGACGACACAAACAAAATTTAAATACTATTTGACTGATCAAGCATAAAGATGGTCAGCTTCCATAAGGCTGCTGAGTGCCTCTTGCACATGCTTAAATGGAACCCTACCACACACTGCTGCTTGACAGCCTCTCTTACTGGGATCTACAGAACTTTGTCAGATACCAGTTTCAGTACTGGTAAGCAAATAAACCACACAGAAAACATTTTTACCCAATATAATCACTAGTAATTTGTACTTTATATTCTTCTTATTGTCATTCCTTTATAAATTAAAATTAAAATTCTAAATATGTCTCCATTAAAGTATGATTAGTTTACATTTAATAGTGGTTTGAAAAAAAAAACAACCAGAAACTGTAGTAAGATTTCTCAAATAACCATTGAGTATATAGAATTTAGAAATGCATCTGTAACATTTTATTACACAATACAGAAAAAATGGTATTTTGTACTAATTTTTTCTTTTCTTTTCTCTTTGCTGCGTCTTCCTTGGGATATTTACGACTTCCCCTTTCCATGCTGGGTTTTAACATGACATCTTTTACTCTTAAAATCTTGAAAGTGAGCGCAGGTATGTCTTCAGTCCTAAGTTCCCAGATTGAGTCTCTGGCTTCTGAGAAAACATGTGACTGCTCTTCAGACTGTTCTGTAGTCCCTGAAAACAGCTTGACCTTGGAGAAGCGTGATCCTCAGGATCTGCCAGCGTTTCCTTCCGAAGACGGTGTTGAGAAGTCCGTTGTTTTTAATCAGGATGGCACTATGACAGTGGTGATGAAAGTCCGATTCAAGATCAAAGAAGAGACCGTAAAGTGGACAGCCACTGTCAATAGAGCGGGGCTTCCTAATAATGACGGAAAGAGCGAGCAAAGCAGTTATCCGGGAAGAACGGATAATCGACCACCCAGTCTAAAGCACGCAGCACGCTCTTTGTCTGAAGACGTCACAGATACCACTCAGCAGGGCAGTCTGACAGAGGAAGAAAACACTCAGATGACAGAGCAGCAGGCTGAATCATGCAGCTCCGCTGGTTGGGAGAATGTTTCTGTGGACACAGACGTTATTCAGGGAGGCCAGAAGCAAGTGAAATGTTTTTATAGGCCCCCAACCCCTGGGCCAAGGAGAAGGAGACAAAAGAAGTCTGTGATAGGTTCTGTCACTCTAGTATCTGAAACCGAGGTTCAGGAGAAGCAGTTTTCCTACAGTGAAGAAAGAGAGGGTGGGGAAAAATCTGAGTATCACGTGTTTGCACATTCTTGCAGTAAAATGTCATCAGTATCTAATAAACTTGTTCATATCCAGAGCAATGATGAGTCGACACTAGAAAGAAAGAAGGAAAGTGGACTGCTCACGTCAAATGCCGTAAATGCTGGTGCTATAGAAATTACAAGTCAGAAGGTCTTCAAGATGTGCCATAACAATGGTTTACCACCAACGGTTTCGGAGAATTCAGTTGTGGAGGAAGGCATAGCTGATAGTGTAGTGTCAGACAAAACTGGTATTAAGCGCTTCAGAACTTGTGGTAACACCCATGACAGGGGCAGTTCCATTGCAGCAGATAGAACTCTTCCCTCGGGTAACAGCTCTGGAACTGACAAAAGTATTTCTGAGGTTCCTTCTGTAGGATCCTCAGCTGTCACCACAAGAGTAGACACACTAGTTAAGGAATTTGCTCACTGTGGCTTGACAGAACTTCAAGAAAATAGAAAGCAGGTTTTATCCTCTTTTCCCAGCAAAAAGAAGAAGAAATCTCAGCCACATATGATAAATCCCAGGTATAAGAAAAAAGTGATTGAAACTAAAGGAACCTCTAAAAAACCTGGGAAGATAAACAAAGAAGGAGCAATTGCCCAGGAAATACTACTGAGAGATTCAGATGGTCCTCTTAAAGGAGGGAGATTTTGTAAGGAAGGCCTTGATACAAGTGATATGATAACTGAATCAAATCATTTCTGCCCCCAAAGTAACAATATCAGTACCAAAATTTCCAAGAATTTCCATAAAAATAAGTTAAATGGCTTTCAAAATCCTAAGACTCAAAGACTTTTAGTCAAAAGAAAACCCAGACCACTAAAGATGATAAGTTTAGGAGGACTCAGAAAACAAGAAATTGGTCAAGGAGATAAAGTATTTCTCCACAGTGAATCTAACCTTTATAAAAGTAATTTGGAGAATCAAAGTTTACTTCATGTCTTTAATATCCTTGAGGAAATCCAGAAACCTTTTCATAGTCTACAGTCACAAGTGGAGCTAGGAACAGGGAATTTGAGAGGAGTGACAAGCAAGAGTTTAGCTCCTAAAGTTAATGATTTACATGTAACTTTAAAAAGCCAGAGAAAACAAAAGGTAGATAAATTGAAGTCAGGTGCTATAGTAAGTGAACAGCATGTTACGAGAAGGGCAGGTCCATTAGCTTCCTTCAAAAAATCTGATTTTCCTGAGAGTATTTCCCATCATTCAGTTAAGAACTATGTACAGAAATGGCTGCAGAACATAAATACATATCAAGAATTTGAGCCCAGAAATTCAACTCCACTATGCAAAAATAGAAATACTGTGGTAAATTATAACAGTAATGGTTTTCTAGGAAGTAATCTCCACACAGTTTCTTCAAAAAGAAATAGTTTTGTTATGGAAAGTAATAAGCACCAAACTAAAAATGACAACTGGACAGGCAATAAAAATCAAGAGGCTGGTGAATCTCTTGTTGTTAAAGATCATGGCAAAGAGCTTAATAAATGTGTCTGTGAGAGTCAAGATGTTTCTCTGCATGACCATGGCCCTTTGTCACTAGCCACTATTAATCATAATAGTATTGAAAGTCATTTATCTACTGAAAAGTCCAGACCAGAAGTGAGTCTTATTTACCAAGAAATGAACCTACCTACAAAAGGGCAAAGTGTTGAGGCTGCCACTCAAGTAGACACCATGGGAGAGAATGTTCTGAAGAACTACTTACCAGCCCTGTTGCTTCAACACTTGGAAGCTTTTGTTGCTAGCAACAAAAAAAATCAGAATGGTATTGCTCAAATTCCAGGTTCATTAGCAGATGTTGCATTTCCTTCTGTAATACACAATTCATCCACTAACCTCCTTCTCGCTTGGCTATTGGTACTAAACCTAAAGGGAAGTATGAATAGCTTCCGTCAAAATGATGCTCATAAGATTACCAGCAGATCTGCAGAAACATCTGCACTGTTGGAAATTCTGAAGCACATTGCCATCACAGAGGAAGCTGATGACTTGAAGGCTGCTGTTGCCAACTTAGTGGAATCAACCAAAAATTATAGTGAACTCAGTGAGAGAGAACAAGATATGGTACCAGCAAATTGTACTGCAGCCAGCATTCAGAGTGTTGTCAAGTGTAATGAAAATAAGAGAACACAGAAGATGCTCTTGGATGAGGGTTATTCTGCCAGGGAGGACTGTGACCCCGAGTTCTGTGTTTCAGAAATGATTGACAAGGAACATAACTCTCAATGTGAGATGTGTACTGTGAATATGACTTATCCTTTAAAAGAGGCAGGTAACCCGAACAATGCCTTTTTCACTAGTAATAGTTATACTATGAGTGAGCTCTCCGCAAATGATGCTTCTTCCCTAGGAGCGGGCTGTTTACTTACCGGTGGTGTGTGTTCCCATAAGGTTTGTGCTCAGACGGAGAGCTTCTGTGAAGCAGCTTGCCTGAGGGCTGAGACTTACGTTCCCATCAGAGCCTGTAAGACAGTTGACTTTGTGAATTCAGAAGAAAACAAATGTGGTGATAATTTGGAATTAACTGAAGAACTCAAGACAGTTGATGAAGTTCGAAAAGATTTAAATATTTTGGTAGGCTCTATGCCTAATAATGACTCTAATGTATCAACATCACATCAAAATGTCAGTGACTTAAGCTCCTGTGGTCTTTTCCTAGGGAAAACTGATCCAGAATTTGATAAGGACTATAGTTCTCTAGAAGAATTAAAAAATTGCTCACTTAAGAAAATTGGGAATAAAAAGAAATTTCTATCTTTTGATAAGGAAGAATCAAGAACTTCTGAAGAATCAGGGTCCATAACCAATAGCATGACATCAAATGAAAGAAATAGCATTTCAGAATTAGAATCTTTTGAAGAATTAGAAAGCCAAGACACAGATATTTTTAATATAAAAGTAAGTGCTGAAGAACAAGCTATTGAGGAGTCTGTGAAAAAGGAGTTAGATGCCAGGATGAGTTTGAAGTCAATGCAGATATCAGGTAGGAATACTACAGAAGAGAAAAGAAGAAATACTGTGATTTTGGAGAAAATTGGTAGGGGGCAGGTGACACCACCATCTTTAGGTTTTTGCTATGATTCTAATAAGAATATGGAAAAGGAGATCAGTGTAGGAGAAAATAAGATGAGAGTGAAAATGATGGTACAAAGTATTGAAAATGTGAATTATACAAAGTCCTCACTTAATGGTAAAACCCATTTCAGAAGTCCTGTGACTTCAGACTGGTCAGACTGTAGACCAGACAGTGAGAGGCGGCATCCTCATAAAACATCCAGTGATGGCCACAGTGACAATGATGACGCTGCCCAAGATAAAGAGCACAATAGAGGAATTGTTAAAAGGGCAATAGAAAAGCTTTATGGCAAAGCAGAGATTATCAAACCACAATATTTTCATGGGTCTATACACAGATCTCAAGTTTGTCCTTATAATCCTGTGGAAGTTCGGTGTGCTAAAGAAACAAATTTTGATGATTCTGAGTGCCAGTCATTGATCTCTTCTGAACAGGAATCTAGAAGTTCACTCCTGTTTCATGAATTCCAGGAGGAAAGACAAGGTGAAGGTGACATCAATGGCATGAGAGAAGGTTTTGGGGGTAACACCCTGGAACAAGTTACAAAACCAGCCGAGCATGACAAGGTTCTTAGGAAAAGAGAGAAAGGAGAGCTGATTGACAATGGCAAATGGCTCCTGCAGGAAAATCATTTGTGGAGAGTGTCACTTGACAATACTGGCATGTATGGCAATGCAGATACCACATCAGTGGATACTCTAGTTGATAAGAACAGCTTGGAGGTGCCATATTCACATTTTGGAGATTTGGCTCCTGGACCAACAATGGCTGAATTGTCCTCTTCAGAACTGGAGGAAATGACTCAACCCGTTGAAGTGAAATGTAATTATTTTAACTCTCCTCATGGTAGTGACTCTGAGCCCTTTTGTGAAGATTTTCTAGATGTGCAGAATAAAACCCATCCCAAAGAGAGAATGCCAAATCATCACAAGGAGGAGAAGGCTAATTATCCATCTGAAAGAGTATGTACATCTGTTACACAGACCTTTGCTCCTGCTGGTAATAAAGTCCACCCTGTCTGCAGTGATGCTATTGAAACTCAGCCATTACCTGGGAGTAAAATCACTCATGGTGCACTTCAGGAAGGTGACTCTTTGGATAAACTCTATGCTCTTTGTGGTCAACATTGTCCAATACTAACAGTTACCTTTCAACCTGTAAATGAGGAAGACCGAGGCTTTGCTTACCGCAAAGATTCTGATATAGAAAATTCTTTGGGTTGCCACTTATGGATGAAAATATACCCATTTCTGCTGCAGTCAAACAAAAACAAACTCAGAAGCAAGAGAAATAATGCGAGTGTAAGCAAAACATTTACTGATAATGCCATTGGTGGTCCATTTGATCAATTTTATTCCAAAAACATGGTTGACTTGATGGATAAAAGAATGAAACACACACATATTAACTCTTTGAACTTAGAGGAAAAAATTGATTTGAAGAAATTCCAATTATATTTAAAGAAAAGGTTTTCAGATCTCATGCATACATCATTGCTAGTTGTAAAGGATATAAATTCCATTACACTAAGCCCTAGCAATTGGACAAATAACTTCAAAAATATTGATGAGAATAGCAACTTAATTAACAGAGTCGAGAACTCAAGAACAAATCCTAACCAATCAGTAACAGAAAATCCCTTTGAACTGTTTGATCTAGCTTACGTGTTAGCTATTTGCCAAGTTGAGAAATCCGTAAATATCAGAAATGGAAATATATTGGAAATACATTGTATTTTAGAAGGTGAAATTCTTTTCATCTGGGAAGAGGAAACCAATTGAATGTAATAGATATTGAAAGCAATAATAAGCAAGATGATTTATAGCTACAGTATGAACCCAGTCATTAGCTGAGTTTTCCAATATGTTTTTTCCATAAAAAGGCACAATGTATGGGATGGGATTTAGGCTAGATCCTCTCTAAGAATTTCTTACTTTCAAATATCTGGAAAACATACTCTTGAATAAAACTGATTTGGCTTTCTTCATTGCCTTGTTCCTCATTTTCTTAGTAATTATGGTTTTATATGGTTTCATTTTAAACTTACAAGATTTTCTGTACCTATGACATTTTTGACCAGAATATCAGAAATACGGACAGGACAAGAAATATGTCTTTAAAAATATTAACTATGTATGTAGCATATTGGATAATTAGGGAATAAATGTAACTTTAAAGTTCTTAATTTATTATTTTAAGTGCCGATTGAATAGAGGTGTGATTGCAAGCTCTCTATCACAATCTGCAAATTTCATGTTCCAGAGAGTCTCGTCTCGTTTTCTCAGACATCCACTGAAGCTACTAAGTGTTCTATAGGACAGTTGCCACCATTGTCCCTCCAGTATGTTTTCTACAAATTATAATCTTTTTTTCCGAGACAGGGTTTCTCTGTAGCTTTGGAGCTTGTCCTGAAACTTGCTCTTGTAGACCAGGCTGGTCTCGGACTCACAGAGATCCAACTGCCTCTCCCTCTCAAGTGCTGTCCAATTTTAATCTTTAAATTAAATTTTTAAAATTTATTTTAACAAAGTTTTAGATATTGTAGTTAGGATAGAATTACATCACTTATCCCTTTCCTTTCCCCACTCCAACACCTCCTATCCACCCTCCATCCAGCTCCTCCAAGTGTCTCTACTCCAACTCTCAAATTGATAGCCTCTTTGATTTTTATTGTTCCATGTATATGAACAAATGTGTAAGTACAGCCTGCTGATTATATTTTTGTTGCTTGTGTGTATTTGCTTTCAGGGCTGGCTACTTTGTATTGGATAACCAATTAGGAGACTTGTCACTGGGTGAGGCTAGTTTTTCCTCTTTCAGCGCTCATGTGCCTACAGTTCTTTATGTAGGCGTCAGACCCCATGAGTTTTCACTTTTCTGTGTTAGCATTGTCCATTGGTATTATCATTGTTAGGTTTTGTTTTTGCAGCTATTTTTAAGAGAGGCTGTCTCACAGAGGACTTCCTAGTATTCTGGCTCTTACAATCTGCCATCTACCTACCTATCTGTCTGTCTATCAATCTTCTCTATCTGGAGCTAGGAAATGTACATTGAGAGAACATGTGGCATTTGTCTTTACAGATATTGGATACATTGCTCAAAATAATCTCTTCTAGGTCCATCCATTTACCTGAAAATTTCATGATTTAATTTTTCTTTACAGTTATATTCCAATACATATGTATATTATTTCCTATAAATATAGAATGATTCTTGAAGTTTATCAAATAACCTTGGTGCTATTTGCTTCTCCTCCTCTTGTACTGACCTCTGTCCCATCCCCAGTTAAGTCTCCTTGTTTTTCTGTTTCTCCATAAATATCACCTATATTCTGCCATTCCCTCTCAAGCCTCTCCCTGTGCCTGGGATCCCTTTATACTTTCCTGGTTTGTGTGATTCCTCCATGTTATATAGTCACATCTGAAGATCTGGAGTTAGGAACTGCATATGAAAAAACATGTGGTGTTTGTGAGTCTGGTATAACTCGTTCAATATCCTCTTTTCTAGGTTTCTCCACTGACTTGCAAATTTCCCGATTTCACTTTTCCTTATAGCTGAATTGTCCTCCACTATATATAGGTACTACATTTTCATTATTCAGTCATTTGTTGAAGGGCATTTCGGCTGTTTTCATTTTCTAGCTATTGTGAATAGGACAATAATGAGCTGAGCAAGGATCCAGGAGTGGGATTTCTAGTCTTCTGGGCATATGCCAAGGAGGGGTATAGCTCGGTCACATGATAGATTTATTGCTACTATTTTGAGGGTTCTTCATACTGACTTCCAGAGTGGCTGGACAAATTTGCGTTCTCCTCAACAGTGAAGGAGGGTTCTCCTTTGCACACAACCTCACCATCATTTCTTGTCAGTTGTTATGTTGATCTTCTCTCTGACTAGGGTCAGAGGGCATCTCAAAGTTGTTTTAATTTTCATTTACCCAACTGCTAAGGATTATGAACACTTTTAAAGGTATTTCTTAGTCAATTTTTATTTCTTCTATTGAGAACTCTCTGTTTCAATTTCTGGCCTATTTTTCCCCCTTTGGGTCATCTTTTTCTTGACTCCTCATGCTTTTGAGTTATTTTGGTTATTAATCCTCTGTCAGATGTGTAGCTGGCAAGGATAATCTCTGTCCTGTATGTTTCTCCTACACTCACTTGATTGTTTCCTTAGTTTACAGAAATGTGTAGCCCAGTTAATAAAAACCTAGAGACACAAGTTGGCGTTCTACCTGAAGGTCAGAAAAGCCAGCCACTGGCTCTTACCTCTGCCTCAGTCTGAAATGGCCATCCTGCCTCCAGGAATCTCAGAATGAGACTGTGACTGAGAGCTGTCCAACCTCCCTGCCTGCCCCATTTTATATTTCTCTCTAGGGCTGGGATTAAAGGCCTGTACCACTGGGATAAAAGGCATGCACCACCCGATTTCCATGGCAAACTAGCGTGGCTACTGGGATTAAAGGTGTGCATCACCACTGCCTGGTCTGTAAGGTTGACCAGTGGGGCTCTCTTACACTCGAATCTTTAGGCAAGCTTTATTTATTAAAATATAAATGAAATATCACTACAGAAATATTTCAGTTTTTTAAAAAATTATTTATTCTTCTCTCATATATTACATCCCAAACAGTTTCCATACCCGCCTCTCCCTCCAGTCCCCTGCCCCCCAGATTCATTCTTCCTCCATTTACCTTCAGGAAAGAGCATGGCTCTCAGGGATATCAACCGAACATGGTATAACAAGTTACAAGACTAGGCACAAACTCTCATATCAAGGCTGGATGATGCAGCCCACTATGAGGAAAAGGGTCTTAAAAGCAGATAAAAGAGTCAGAAATAACTACACTCCTACAAGAACACCAAGCTACACAACTGTAACATAGACAGAGGATCTAGCTCAGACCTATCAGAAGTGTTTTAGTTTTATGAGGTCCAAGCTGTCAATTTTTTTGCTTTGGAGTCTTATTTAGAAAGTCCTTTTCCTATACCTTTTGTCTTGTAGGATACAGCCTTGATCCTCTTTGAGGTGGTGTTTTGTTTTGCTTTTAATTAATTCTTTGGGAATTTCACATCGTGCACCCCAAACCTACTTGTCTCTCAGTCCCTCCATATCTGCCCCTGACTTTTGTAGTGTCTCTCCGAATGGAAAGCTAAAAAAAGGGTAAAAATAAACAATAATTAAAAAAGGGAAAAAACCACTTTTCTCCCTCATCTTTCGTGCCTCCATCTTTCCTGCCTCTCCATCTCTTCTTCATTCACCTTAGTGGCACTTGGAGCTGCTGTGGGTCACGCAGTAGACCCTTTTGTCCAAACAGCATTACTTGCAAATGCTCATTGTGTAGAGAGCTGTTGGTTAGGTTCAAAGCCTCTGGCTTTGGTACACCATCAGAACTGGTCCCCCACTGAATTCCTCTCCAATATCCTACTATTGCTCTGAGTCATGGACATCCTGCAGCTATGGTTCTTCAGGATCAGTCCCTTCAAACACTCCAGAAGATCATAGATAGGATAGATAGTAGAGTATGCTAACTCCATATCTTGGATGTGTGCCTGGGTGGCAGCTGAATTGGGTGGTCCAGGCGACTGGGACCGCTCCTCTCAGGTGATGGGTGGAGCCAGCTCTTCCAGGCCCATGGTGAGAAGTGGAGTGAGCTTCCCCAAGTGTGTGGGGGCCCTCTCTTCTATTAGGGGTGTGGCCAGATTTCCTATGACAACCCTGGGCATCTGCAATGCCTTTGGTAGTAACTGGAGCCATTGACATAGACACAGACCCTGATTACAGTAGGGCCGTGGACCCGTACATGGCCCCTGGCAGCAGCTTGGGGCCTGGTAGACACCATGGTCACCAGTGGCAGTTCAGGCCGCCCAGATCATCACTGATCCACCCACAGCACATCCCTCTATCATCACCATGGCCACAGGTGGTGACCCAGAACCCAGGCATCCACATGGCCCTTGGTGGTGACATGGATCACAGACATCATCGCATACCCCAGCTGCTATAGGACCACGGGCCCAGACATGGTCCTCGGAAACATCCTGGGCCCAGATGCTGCTGTAGCCCCAGCTTGCAGTGCAAGCCACTCATATTGTCATCATCCAGGGATATCAACTGAACACAGCATAACAAGCTACAATAAGACTATGCCTAACCACTCATATCAAGGCAGGGTAAGGCAAACCAGTAGGAGAAAAGGTCCCCAAAGAGTCATAGACACCCACACTCCCAATGTTAGGAGTCCCTCCAAAAACCAAGCTAACAATCATAACACATATGCTGAAAACTAGTACAGACAGACCAATTCAGGCTCCATGTTTGCAACTTCAGGCTTTGTGAGCCCCTTTGAGGCCTACTTAGTTAAAGTCTGTGGGCCATGTTCTCCTGGTATCCTGTACCCCTCTGTCTCCCACATTTCTTCTTCATCTTCCTCAGGGTTTGCTAAGCTCCAAGGAGAGGGATTTGATAGATATCTCCAATTTGGGCTCTCTCTCTGCCTAATATTTAGTTGTGGGTCTCTGCATGAGATCTATGACTATACAGGATATCATTAGGAATCATTTCATTCATTTATTTTTTTCTACCATAGGGTATATGGGCTATCCAGCCATCTAAGCAGTGTTCTTGGCCATCCAACCAGTGTCAGACATGGGCTTCTACTCGTGGTTTGGGTCTCAAGTTAGACTGGTCATTAGTTGGGCACTCGCGAGTGTGCTGTGCCTCCATTGCCCCAGTATATCTTACAGTCTGGATGGATTATAGGTTGGAGGTTTTGTGGCTGGGTTGGTATTCGAGTCCCACCCTCTGGACCTCTGGAAGTCTTGTCTGGTTATAGAGGATGGCTGGTTCAGGCTCAGAATCCTCCATTACTAGGAGTTCTTGCTAGGGTCACCCACATAGAATACTGAGAGTTTCTACTGGATCAGGTTTCCACATTGCACCCTCACCACACACACCCATACCCTCCAATTCCTGTAGTCTCTCCCGCTAATCTCTCATTCCTTACCTCCAGGATTTTATTTCTTAATCTATTCAGCAAGTCTGTTTTTGTTGTTGTTGTTATTTGTTTTTGTCTATTTCGAGAGTCGAGCCATTAACATGTAGAGTTATTGAAATGTGTGGGTAGATTGCAGCTTTTTAAATTTCATTTTTTGCTGCTTTGTTGTTTGTTGTCTTAGTCTTGCTTTGTATCTCATTAATCATAGCTTTATTTGTCTTATTATTAGTGCTTCTTGGTTATGTTTGTTTCTCTCATCAGTCCTAAATATTGCTTTCAGTCTTTTGTTTAGTGATTTCTTTTTGTTGGATATGGTTTAACTTTTTTTTAAGACTTTTTCATATTACAGAAAGTTTTTCTTTCTCCTTCAACTATGGTGGATAATTGGAAAGTTTTTCTGGGTACAGTAGTCTTGATTGGCAGTAGTGGTCTTCTAGAACTTGGAGTACATTGCTCCAGGCTCTTGTGGTTTTCAATTTTTATTGAAAAATCAGCTATTGTTCTGATGTGTTTTCCCTTATATGTGACTTGTGCTTTTTCTCTTGCAGATTTCAACATTTTTCTTTGTTCTGTGTATTTAGTGTTTTAGCTGTTGTATGCTGTGGGGAGTTTCTTTTCTGGTCTTATCTAGTTGACGGTCTGTGTGCTTCATGTTTCTGTACAGTTACATTTTTCCTTAGTTTGGGAAAGTTTTCTTCTATGATCTTATGAAAGATCTGGTTTATGCCATTGACCTGATATTCTTATCCCCCATCTATGCCTATACATTGAAAAGTTTGTCTCCTTATGGATCCTACATTTCCTGTATGTTTCTTTCTTGTGTTTTAATTTTTTCATATTTGTTTTCTTTTTGGTCTAGATCATCTATTTTATGTTCTAGTTCTGATACTTAAAAAGTTTCCCCTGAGTTCTCTAATTGCGATGTTGAGTTTTTCCATTTCATCTTCATTTCAGTTTTTGTTCTTCTCAGTACTTCTATCTCCTTTTTTTTGGATGTGGTTTTCAAATTCTGAATTCTCTTCATCATTTCATTCAGCTGTTTATTTGCATGGTTTTGAGCATTATTGAAACATTCCCTGTTACTCTCCTGCAGCCCAATGACTTGTTCATTCATGTTGTCTTTAAGTTAATTGTAAAGTTTATGCTTGTTCTTTTAAATTCTGTGTCCTGGGGCTCATCTAGGGACCTGTCACTAGAGAACCCATCTATAGGAGTAGTGGGTTTGATGAGAGACATGCTATCTTGGCCATTCATATTCTGTTTTTGAGATTTGACCTGAACATGTGAACTTCTTTTGGTTGTGTGTCTGCTGTGAGAGTCTGGCCTGCCTGCCTTAGATTGGGCCAGTGCAGGAGCTACGTGACTGGAGCTAGGTCAGTGAAAGCTGGAGGATGCCAATTAGACTGGCAAATATGACTCCTAGACCATGAGTCTGAAGTTGGCCTGTGGGCACACAGACAGCAGCCAGTGGAGGAAAGATGGGAGAGCAAAGGAGCAATTCACCAGTAAAAGGTTGCTCACAAACAAAGAGGGTTTGAAGCCACAGATGGGGGAGCTATATATTGATGTAGGGGTAGCCACAGCTGAGGAGGGGGTATGGGAAAGGGAAGATGTGAATTATCCAGAAAAAGTGACTCTTGAATAGGGTTGAAGGAAAATATAATTTTAAAAGTTTTGCAAACTGCTGAAGGAAGCAAACATTCTGTGAAGGAAAATTCAAGGAGCTGGAATGGTTTAACCTGGAGTAGGACTTGAACTTCTCTTCAAACCAAAGGAGAATTGCTATGAAGATATTAACAATTTTGTATGTTTACTTGCTAAATGGAAACACTTAATTGCATATAAATAAAAACCCACTATGTAGATGCACAAATACACTTGAGTGTGAACAATGTTTTGAAAATAATTATAGTGCATTGACTGTGTATCAATGAGGAAAACCTTTCAAGAGTCCTACCCAGTGATATTTGTTAGGGTCCTGGAGAAGTCCCACAAAAGACCGCTGTCTATGTATGCAATCAGCAAGAGCGTTTCTATTCCAGCATGCTGGGGCCTGCCATCCCACACAAAGGCCAGATGACAAAGACTCTGAGAGGTATGGTGGGCTTCTTTTAACCCCAGCAGAACAGGAGGTCCTAGGGCAGTTAGACCGTTTTAGATGTGATTGGTTCAAGCAAATGGCAACCATAATAGGGCATTCTAATTGGCTAGAGCTAGTCAGAGGCTGATTAGGGCTACAGTTTTCCCATTTAGCGGCAAATCTGGACAAGTTCTAGGCTTTGTCCTTATTTGGTCATCATCTTGAGCTGTTTATGGCTTAGGCCACCAGAATCCTCATCCTTGCTTTTGAGGGTGTTGGAGATTGATTGTCCTCAGAAACTGCCTGCTCAGTTCCAGAAAGCAGGAACCAAGGCCTAGTTCTTAACCGAGTTATTAGGTTGTCAAGATATTTGCCTGGCTCTCTCAGTATTATATAAATAAATTTTACAAATCTTATAAATCTGTTATGTAGAAGTGACTGAAAAATGGGATGATTTATGTGCTGGGAGAAACACACGGTGCTTCTAACATAACCTAATTTTGGCCTTGAACTATAAGAAAGTATGAAAGGGGTAACATTGGTTTCCCTTCAGCATGGCTCCTAAATCCACAAATGCCAGAGAAATGTCTGCTTCAATGGAAGATCAGCTCTATATGATACATCCTGTTTCCCCAGTAAAGCAATACCCTTTGCTAACTGGAGTGTAGAAGTCATAATGTTGTGTAACTTTCTGTGGTAAGCAGTGAGAAATTGTAATGAAATGAAAAGATATATGTTTTGAAGAAGTAATACAAAGAATTAACGTTATTTTTGTGCCTGTTGTTTACCACGGGTTATGGAAGAATTAGATTTATTCTGTGATCCTTATTATATGTAATAATTATATGTAGTACCTTGGCTCCATTATACCTGTGTCATTCCGTATATTTGAACTTGGAAGTGAGGATTTTTCAATATATCAGAACTTGGAAATTAGAAAGTGAATTACTTCATTGTTAGTATCTCATACTTACTATATCAGGATTTGAACCTAGACTTTGGTGCTTGCAAATTAATGTTTGTTCCCCTATATATTTAGTTTTCTTCACCAGAAGAAGCAAAGGTGAATGTTTACAGATATTAGCTCTGAGAGAAATTTATATGCACACACATTGATTTGGGAAGTAGGCTATTTAGGCCCATGACTGAATTAGGGGGAAGAGCATAACAACTGAAAGTTTAGAAATAGGTGCATAGTTTGAATTTTGGCAATGATGCCACATCAATGTCCTTAGTGGTTAATACTACTCCAGTGTCCTCTGTGGCTAATACCACACCAATGTCCTTAGTGACCTCAGTAACACAAGAAAATGAAACTGAAGACCCAAAGAGGAATTGGGAGAGGTTGACATATAATGTACTTCTGACTTTCAACAAAAATGTGCATGTGTTGATTTCTGAGGTCTGAGGCCACATTAATTAATGTTCATGTTTATATTCCAGACCAGCACATTACTGGGACATGTTCCTGATGTATCCTGTATGGACGAGAAATGCTGTTGTTGGCATTTATTTTTTTTTGCTTGTTTATAGATTCAGATCCTTATCTTTAGAAGGATATTCAAAATAGTAAATGACAACACAAATTATCTTGCATTTTGTAAAACAGAGTATTTCGACAATTTCAAGAAATATCAAAAATTTTGCTCATAAATATTTAAAGAATGTTTTGTTTAAAGACCAACACTAAATGAATGAACAAACAAATACATAAAAATCCATAGCAAGTTTCAGGCCAGCCTGAACTATAGTGTGAGGCCTCATTAAAGAATACCTTGCAACACTATGAAATTTATAATATTAAGGAAAATTGTAAAGGAAATTTATGATCATACAGATCTCATTTTTGTTCTTATATGAAGCATTTTGAATGGCCAAAAAAGGGGAGTCTAGCTTTTTCTTTAATCCAGTAAGAGCTCAGGTGTTTTTAAACACAAGATGGGACACATCTTGATAAGCCCCGTGGATGACTAGGTACTACTGATGTCCGCTTACCTGAGGTCAGGGACTGTTGTCTTAAAATGGAGTGGTGGACTTATGCATTTGCCCACCAGGTGGCAGTTGGGCAATGCCTTATCAGAAGCTGGAGCATTCTGAAGTGTCTCTCTTGTGGAGAATACCTGACTGCCAGGGACAGCCTGAGCTGTCTGCTTCTGCTTGGAAGAAGTAGGGAGGGGTGGGTCTAACTATGCAGATATTTCCCCAGGTCTTCAATGTAGAAGGCACAGCAATTTGCAGAACAAAAGGAAATACTCTATTAGTAAATCGAGTTGCAGTTCCAGTGTAGAGGATTATACAGTGAAACACCACTGTCATTTGTCAGTCGACCGCAGTGAAAGCAAATGAAGGGCAAGGCGCTGAAGTCTCAGCAGAAGCTGAAGAAAAGTTAATGAGCTGTTGTCTCAATAGGTAGGGGTGAGCTTTACAGGAAACATTCAGATTGTTCCCTTTAGTCTTTTAGGCCAATGACCTATTTTCAAGATTCACACTTAATTCTTGGCACCACATTTTACATTTCTGGCAGTTGTTGATGAACTGGACCAAGACCGTGAAGTCTTCTGAGGAACTGTCCTGTAAATTCATGAGGAGTTCATCAGACTTGTAAAACTTTAGACATTTTAGAACTAGGGATCATGTCTTAGCTATGGTCCTGACAGTATGGGCCTCAGATGCTAAAAGTATCTTCAATGTGGCTGGACAGAGACTAACACAGAGGGACACCAGGTGGAAACACTTTCATGTGCCTTCATCTGTGTATTCAGTGCTTATGAGTCATACCTAGTTCTGTAGTGTGATCTAACCTGAATCAAGAGAGGAACAAACTATTTTCACAAGTCAAGGAAGACTGTAGTTACTTTTTGTAACCGGTTTGTTGAAGTTGAGAGATATAGTGTGAATACACATATAAGTGCCAGCACTTACTTACCTAGCTAAAGTTACCTGATATGGCTGATGGGAGTGAATCTTAGCCAGGCCGGGTTGGAGGGGTCATAGCAAGAATGGGACTGTGGCAGGTTTATTGAAAGCAATCAGGCTTTTTATCCCCTTATTAGAAACAGAATATAATGGTGGCTTCCAGGATCAATACAATAGTAATGCCAGGGTACAATGACATTTATAGGCTATATAGGGTGTTCACAGGATTAGTGTCTAAGACCAATTGTCCTTTCAAGCTTCTATATGCTTCATTGACTTCCAAGGGAAACAGACTGAACACTTCACTGCTTGAGGGAGTGCTTCAGTTTCATAGGAACTGAAAGACACACAGTGCGCCAGGAACCATGGTTTCTAACTTGGAAAACCTATGATATATTCTCTCAAGGCAGCTAGACCAGGTCAACTCCATAATTCTCCACAGATAGATGTCAACAATTTAACTTACCAATTAATTAAGCAAGCCATATTGCATGGGCTCAAAAGAGAGTTCCAAGTACCACCAAAAGTGGACTGATAAGGGATGAATAAGGGCCTACCTAGAATAATAATTAGTTGCTTTTCACTATATATACTAAATTATATTCCTATATTACTTCAACATCTTTTAATAATCTACATATTTAGGAAGTAACTTAGAGATAAATGAAAATCCGAATTAACTACTAAGAATATGCTTATAATAGCATATAAATTTAGGTCCATTTTTAGGTATTTTATAATTTTTCCCTGTAAAGGATTTTAGTCTTTCAATTTCTTTTATTTTTTGAGAAATTTTCTCCTTCCATAGCCCATTAGCAATTTTAAAATTTATTTTATTTTGTGTGTACTAGGTGCCAAGGGAGGTCAGAAAAGAGGGATCCTGACATGGGAATTATGGATGGTTGTGAATTACCACGTGGGTGTTGGGAACTGACACTGGGTTCTCTGCAAGAGCAACAAGTGCTCACACCTGCAGACCCATCCTTTTGCCTTCTTCATAGCCTATTTTAATTGGCCTGTTTATTTTCTTAATGTTTAATTTTGAAATTCTTTATGTATTCTAGACACTAATCTACTGGATAAAGAGCTGGCAGTGATGGTGTCTTGTTTTGAGGGCTGGCTCTTCACTTGCTGGACAGTTTTCTTTGCTGTCTAGAAGTGTTTTAGTGGGCTGGAGAGATGGCTCAGAGGTTAAGAGCACTGACTGCTCTTCTGGAGGTC
>LOJH01001178.1:28393-45458 GCA_001685095.1 Ellobius talpinus
AGGCATACATGGAGGCAGAACACTGTGTACATAATAAATAAATAAATCTTAAAATAAAAGAAGTGTTTTAGTCATGAGAGTGTTTGTCAGTTGTTGCTGCATTCTTGTTCTACAGGAGTCCTATTTGGAAAGTCTTTCCCCGTGCCAATGATCTCAAGCACATTTCCTACTTTCTTTCCTATTAAATAAATTCAGGGTATATATACATCTTACATTCAGGTCCTTGATCCATTTGGAGTTGAGTTTTATGTAAAGTGAGAGAGAATGATTTAGTTTCATTTTTCTTTATGTTGAAATCCAACTTTTCCAGTACCATTGGGTAAAGATACCCCTTTTCCAGTGTATGTTTTAGACATCTTAAAAAAAAACTCTGTAACTGTAGTTGTGTGGACTTATGTATTGGTTCTCAATTCCATTCCATTGATCTATGTGTCTGTTAGTTTTTTGCCTGTATGAAGCATTTTTATTACTATAGTTCGGTAGTAAAATTGAAATCAGATGATGCTTCTGATAGTATTCTTTTGGTTCAGGATTGCTTTAGTTATACTTGCTCTTTTATGCCTCCACAGAAAGTTTTGAACATTTTTTTTCTGGTTCTATAAAGAATAGTGTTGAAAATTTGATTAACATTGCACTAAATCTGTAGATAAAACTTTCAATATGATGGCCATTTTTCATAGTATTTTCCAATCCACAAGGCTAATATGTCTGTTCATCTTCTAGTGTCCTCAGTCTTTCTTCAGTATCTTAGAATTTGAGATCTTTTTTTTTTCTAGGTTAGGCTTATTCCAAGAAGGATGAGAGTCAGAGACACATATACTCCCATAGTTGGAAGTCTCACAGAACTACCAAGCTAAGAGTCACAACACATACATAGAGAACCTGGTGCTGACCCCTGCAGGCCCTGTGCTTTCTGCTCATTCTCTGTGAGTCCATGTGAACCTGATGTGGGATGTCCTTCTATATATGTGTTGCTTTTATTGGTTGATGAATAAAGATTTTTTGGCCTATGGTAGGGCAGAATAGAGCCAGACAGGAAATCCAAACAGAGATATAGAGAAAGAATAGGTAGAGTCAAAGAACACCATATAGCTGCTGAAGGAGAAAGATACCAGAACCTAATGGCAAGCCACAGCCTTGTGGCAATGCACAGACTAATAGAAATGGGTTAATTTAAGATACAAGAACTAGAAAGAAATATGCCTGAGTCATTGGCCAAGCATTATTGTAGTTAATATAGTTTCTGTGTGATTATACAGGTCTGGGAAGCCAGGAAATAAACAAGCAATCTCTGTTTACAAAATGGCATCCACCTTCTGGGGCACTGATCCACATAAGACCTAAAAAAGCTTGAGAAAAAAAAGAGGGTTTTTAGACTCACAAATATGGGAATCAAATGTAGCTTCTTGGTAGCCACATTTTTTTCAGGTAGGTTCTGTTTGGTGGCAGTGAACACAGGTGTGGCTCTTTTAAGAGAAGGTTTCCAGATTCAGCAATAACAACAAAAACTGCATGGCTTCTTTAAGAGATAGCTTCCTGGTTTGTGCTGGCAGCACTACATCTGGCTCTTTTGGGAGGTCCTGCACTTAAATGGGGTTTGTGCGCAGTATGCTACTAGTTGCTTAATGGCGACATAGATCCTCTGTGTCCCTGGAACTGGGACAGTGAGCATGGCTCACAGAGGCAGCAAACATGCCTCTGCCATGTTAGTCTGGGCAGAGCAAATAGGCAGGGCCACAGAGTTGGTTCTAGCCATGCCTGCTTAGCATTTAAAAAAGGTGCTCCTGGTCAGAAAATAATTACAGATACCCAATAAAGACAGATTCAGACAAAAATAAACACTAAATGGGTCAAAGTATGTTTTAAAAACATATGTAGGCTTAGGAGAGAGAGGAAAAAGAGTATAGACAAGAGTATAGGTAGTCATAGATTAAAGAAGTAAAGATAATTAAATATTAAAAAGTAATAGAGTAAAAAATAAACCACATAAAGATGGAATATCCATAGAGAGTCTGGATTATGTATATTATTGTGTTTTCTTTGAATATTTTGACTGTTAATGAGCTAAGTACAGAGAGACATTTCATTTTATGGGCTGCTAAGTTAAACCAATATATATGTTTTAAAGGTATCTTGACTTCAAAATTTGAGACTAAGGATATGCTACTTTGGAAAAGAGGTTCTGCTTTTGTTTCAACATAAGACGAGAACCTGTGGATTTCTTCCAGGATAATGTGGTTTGATGGAACAAGAACCCCTAAAAGGTCTCTGTGAAGCCTAAAAATATTTCACCCAATAAACAACAGGAAGCAGTTTGGACAATACTATTCCCCAGTTCCCAAATGTTTGTTTATAAATGTTTTCTTTCATTTAAAGGGGGTTGATTATAAGTGATTAATGGCCAATTTCTAAAAGCAAACAAAAAACATGATAAGATATAAAAATGAGTATTTTACATTACTATGGAATTTGGTTTATTGATACAAATTTAAGGTCAATTTATTATATGTATTTCTGCTCTTGTTAAAGCCATTTCATTTATAAAGTTCATTTAAAATGCAATATATAATTAAAAATTACAGATTAATAGTCATTTATAATAGTCAAACTTGTAGTTGTGTTAATTAGGTTTCTAGATATATAGAGATGTACTTCAGTTAGATAGATAGTTTTCAACATTTTAAAGACCTACAGAATACGGCATTTAAAAGGTTTTAAGACCTTAGATTTTTCTCAATGATGAGACATGTCTGCTTCTGGTCATACCAGTTACATCAGAGAGGTTGATGGGCATTGAAGAAACGAGTTATGGAATTTGCCTTCAATGTGACATGGCTAGTCATTCAGGCAAGAAACTGCCCTTTCCTGGATTGCTTTATGGTATGTTGTATGAACTGGATATGCAGGACACACAGAAAAGTGACTGCTAAGCTTTCCAAAAAGATGGAATGGTCCATCAGGAATTCTGCTTCACAGAAGAAACTGCCAGACCTTCTGCAGGACACAGAAAAAGGCAACTGATGAACTTTGTCATTACAAGGCAGAACAGATCTTCAAATTTCCTGCTTCATGGAAAAGTCTACTAGATACTAAGGGCCTGTAGGCTAAAGATTGATGCCCCAATGTTACAGAACTCACTTTGAGTGACTGCCCAGGCAGTGAGATGTCTCTGTCAATTTTAGAACCTTGGAAATTTCTTACAATGCATTTCCTGTTTACTTAGGTCATATTATATCCTTCTCAGGTCTTTGAAGAGTTTAATACAGATAGCTATAATTTTCCTTAGTCATGATAAAAGATAAAGTAGATATAAAACTTTAGACTCATAAAGATAGGATAGATGATAGAGTATTTTCCTTAATTTGCTAAATGTAAATGGACTAAATATTGTAACTATAATTCTTACTTGATAACTATTTTGAATACACAATTTTACTATGTTAAAGCTAAAACCTTCCTTTTTATTTGGACAGAAAATGGGAGATCATGTGGCATATCCCTCTATATTTGTGTTGCTTCTGTTGGTTGATGAATAAAGCTGATTTGGCTTATGATAGGGAAGAATAAAGCCAGATGGGAAATCCAAATAGAGTCATAGAGAAGGAGTAGATGGAGTCAAGAAACACCATGTAGCTGCCGAAGGAGAAAGACACCAGAACCTCATGGTAAGCCACAGCCCTGTGGCAATACACAGATGAATAGAAATGGGTTAATTTGAATATTAGAGTTAGCTATAAATATGCCTGAGTCATGGGCCAAGCAGTGTTGTATTTAATATAGTTTCTGTGTGGTTATTTGGGTCTGTGCTGTTGGGAAATAAATGAGCAGTATCTGTTTACAGAACCATGCTCAGTTGATTCAGGACCATGTTATCCTTGTGTCCTCCATCCCCTCTGACTCCTACAATCTTTTTGCCTCCTCTTCCATGTGATTCCCTGAGCTCCAAGGGAAAGACTTGATGGAGACCTTTAATTTAGACTTTCTCTCTGTGTAATGTCTGGCTGTGGGTCTCTACATCTGCCCTCATCAGCTGCCAGAGGAAGCCACTGTTATGGTCACTAGACAGGGCACTAATCTATGAGTATAGCATAGCAGAACATCAATAGGAATCATTTCCTTCTTTTTATTATTTTTTTAAAGACCAGTTTAGTTTGTTTTTACTCTAGGTCTCTGGACTTTTTATCTATCTATCTGGACTGCTTTCTGGCCATCCAGGCAATGTTTGGTATGGGCTCCCACACTTAGAATGGGCCTCATGTTAACTCAGGGTACTCCTACAAGTTTTGTCCCCCTATTGCCATAGCATAGTTTGAAGGGTGGACAAATTGTAGATCAAAGGTTTTGTGACTGGCTTGGTGTCTAGGTTTCTCTTTTGGTAGCCTGTCAAGTACCTTCATGCACCAATGATACTAGAACATAGGTATGAAGGTTCCAAGTCAACCTGAATTTCACCTCTACATTCAATGAACTGCTTGGATGTGGCCCTCCACAATGGGTATCTGCTGTCCATTTGCAGAGAGCAACCCTCTGTTCTTGCATCGGCCTGCATTTTTTGGGATCTCCATTGGACCCTCTCTGTCAGCAATTCAACTGAATGCATTTTAGTCCCACCACTGGGAGCCTTGTTTGACTACAAAAGATGGCCAGTTCAGATTTTATATCCTGCCTAGAGTTCTACTCTTTACCTAACCTCTCTTGGTCTGTAGATTGGTTATCATTTACTTAGTGGCTAATCTACACTTGTAAGTGAATACATATCATGTTTGTCTATCTAGACCTGGTTTATTTGACTCTGAATGATTTTTTTAGTTGCATCTATTTGCCTGCAAACTTTGTTGTGAAACAACTGAGTAATTCTTCATTGTGTAAATATACTACATTTTCTTTATTCATTCTTCTGTAGAGGAACATTTTAAGCTGTTTCCAGTTTCTGGCTATTATGAATAAAGTCACAATGAACATAATTGAGCAAGTGCCCTTGTGGTTTGATGGTGTGTTCTTTGGGTATATTCCCAAGAATAATATAGCTGGGTTTTAGGGTACATTCATTCCCAATTTCATGAGCAAAGCCATATTTGTGGCACCTGCACCATCTGGAACCAATGTCAGGCAAGGGTCTGGGAAGTAAAAAAGCACACAGAGACCCGTGTCGCTTTTGAAGCAAAGACGCCAATTTTGCTATGTTCCAAGGTAGCTTATATAGTGCTCTCCTTAACTGGTGGCCACGCCCTAGCTCTTGGGATTTTTTTCACTGCAAGCCCACCAGAAACTACTTTCTTGTTACCAGGAAATCATGAGGGTCCTGTGCTCAGAGCAACTGCAAGCATAGAAAAATAAGTTGTTTACCTCCAGCAGGCAAAAGTTCAGAGTTTGAGGGTCTGCAGCTCCCAACACATAATGATTTCCATAGTGGCTGTGCAAGTTTGCAATTTTGAAAAACCTAAAATTAGTAACTTAATGATTCACATGAAGGTTTTAGAAAAGCAAAAACAAATAGCCTCTGCCCTCTAATGGAGACAGGCAGAGATAATCAGAATCAGGGATTAAACTGAAATGAATGAAAGGCAAAACAAAAGAAAGCAAAAAAAACTCAATGAAATAAAGAGTCGGTTCTTTGAAAATACTAATAAGTTTTGCAAACCTTTAGCAAAATTGATTAAAAGAGAGAGGACCCAAATTAATAAAGGTACAGATGAAAAGGAGACATCACAACAGACACTGAGAAAATTAAAAGATTTATAAGGCATAGTTAAGAAATCTACATCTCACCAAACCTGAAAAATCTAAGTAAACAGATAAATGTCTATATACATACAATTTACCAATGCTAAATCAAGACAAAGTGAACAATTTAAATAAACCCATAACACCTAAGGAGATAGAAGTAGTAATTAAAAATCTCCCAACTATATGGGCATGATGTTCACACCTTTAATTTCCGTACTTAAGAGACAGAGGCAGAGAATTTCTGTGAGTAAAAGGACATCCTCATCTACATAGGGACAGGAAGCCCACGGCCAAAATTATCAAACATTGAGAGGAAACTCAATACATTTACACTAAAATCAGGATAAAGACAAGGCTGTCCACTCTCCCTATACTTGTTCAACATAAGTACTTGAAGTCTTAGTTACTACAATAAGATAGGTGAAGGGGATAAATCTGCTACACATAGGAAAGAAAAAAGTCAAAATATCTTTATGTATAGGTGATATTATTATAGAGCTAAAAAGATCCTAAAGATTCCATCAGAAAACTCTTACAGCCAATAAATACATTCAGCACAGTAGCAGTACACAAAATCAACACATAATGTCCAAAAGCTTTTTATATAGTATATATAATACATAGTGTGTATATACTACATTTATAATATATATATATTACATTTCTATATATACTGTGAAAGAAATGAAGGCAGCAATACCTAATTAATAGTATTCTCAAAAAATTTGAAATAAATCTACCTAAGTAAATAAAAGGTTTGTGCAGTGAAAATTTAAGATACTAAACATAAGCAATTAAAGAAGATGCTAGAAGATAGAGATGCCTCCCATGGTCAGGGATTTGTAAGATTAATGTGAAAATGTCCATGCTATTAAAAGTAATATAAAGATTCCATGTAATCCATATCAAAATTCCAATTCAGTTCTTTACAGGAATTGACAAAATAATCTTCATATGTACAAACAAAAGCCTTAGGACTTCTATTATGATCCTTAACAATAAAAAAGTTGTTGGAGCTATTTATGTCTCACATTTCAAGATTTATTCTATTACAGAACTGTAATAAAACAAGGCTATAGAAATAAGATAAAACCAGACAAATTTATTCATGAGATAGAATTAAAGACCCAGATATAAGTTCACACACCTGCAGCCACCTTCTTTAAAAACACTTTTATACATTGTATTTATTCATGATGTGTGTGTGTGTGTGTGTGTGTGTGCATGCACGTGCATGTTTTATATCATGGACTATGGATAGAGATCAGAAGACAACTTGTGTGAATTGGTTCTTTCCTTCTACCATGTGAGTCCTAGGCATCAAAATCAGTTTATTAGATTTGGCAGAATGTGCCTTCACCCACTGAGTTATCACACTAGCCTAGGTCATTTAAGTTTTGACAAGTAGCCAACCATACACATAAAAGAAAACAAAAGTGTCTTCAATAAATGGTGCTTGTGAAGCTGGGTGGCTGCATGGTTAGGAGTGAAAGTGGTTTCTTATCTCTCACCCTATGCAAACTCAACTCCAAGCAGATCAAGAACAATATGAGACTCAACACACTAAATCTGATAGAAGAGAAAGTAGGAAAGGACTTTAAGAACAAGGCCCTGACAACAAAGAAATTAAGACCAACAATTAATAAATGGTATCACATGAAACTCAAAAGCTTCTAGACAACAAAGGATACATCATTCAAGTGAGACAGTAACCTACAGAATGGTTAAGGTCAAGGGTTAGTATCTAGACAATAAAAATAACTCAAAAAAACTAAACATTGAGAAAACAAACAACTCAAACATGATCATTGAACTAAATAAAAAGTTCTCAAAAGGTGAAATCTGATGGCCGAGAAACATTTAAAGAATATTAACATTCTTGGTTATGATGGAAATGTAGCTTATAATTACTTTGAGATTTTGTATTACTCCAATACAAGTGATTAAGATTAAAAAATAAAGACCAGTTGTTGACATGGGTGCGAGGAAAGGTGAACACCCATTCACTGCTGCTGGGAGTTTAGAGTGGTTCAGCCATTATGAAAATCTGCACCCAGCAAGGGGAAACCTGCCTTTGAGTTGTTGGTCAGTAGTATCTAAGAAACTTCCAGAATAATATTAAGCTGTTATTCTTGCCCTTGGATGCCTCCCAGAACTTGGAGGTAGCACCATATTGCTGAAGACATGATCCGGAAGCATTTTCATTTTTGAACAGAATTTATTCTTATTCAGATTCCTCTCTTTAACGATTTCAGACAAAAGCAGCTTCTAGTCTTCCATCTTCCTGGGACGTTTTGGTATACTTTTATTTGGATTTGCATTTCAATTACATTTTCAATGACTCTTGATGTGGGATTCCCCCCCTCTGTATGTTGTGAATATGTTTTGTTACCATTGGTTAATAAAGAAGCTACTTTGGCCTATGGCAGGGCAGAATATAGCAAGGTGGCAAATCCAAGCAATGGTAGAGGAGGAAAGAACCAAGTGGTGAGGTAACAAACATCTTGCCCAAGAAGCAAGATATGAGGTAACAAACCATGAGTCTCATGGTAAAATATAAAATAATAGAAATGGGTTAAAGATGTAAGTGCTAGCTAGGAATATGCCCAAACCATTGGCCAAACGGTGTTGTAATTACTATAGCTTCTGTGTGATTATTTGGGTCTAGGCATCCGGGAAACATAAGCACAGTCTCTATTTATATAATGACTCCCAAAGTTTTGGGGCTGACCCATGTGGCCGGCTACTCACTTCAGTTTGGGAGCTTGTATGCCGACTTGGGGTTAGGAAGAAAGTGGCTGAGAGAGGACTTTTTGCCTGGGCAACTGGCTGAATCAGGTCTCCTAGGCATGCACAGGCAGGAGAGCATGCCAGATTCCCACCGCCACACACAGAGACATTCCAGACTACACAGTGCTGCATGACGGATTTAGCTTTTCCTCAGACTAAAAGGGTTTATGTGTTTCACACTGCTTCCCAGAGTTGAAGTGGTAAGTGAGGTTCTCATCCAGTGGTCCCAGAGTGAACATACCTCTGCCATGTTAAAAGGCTGAGAGAGTTGGAGCCAGTATCCAGGGCCACCTTGATCAAGCTGCTTGCCATTTTAAAAGCACTCCTTGTAAGAAAAAAATTTCAGATACGTAATAAAACATATTCAGACGTAAAAGACCTGAATGGGTCACAATGTATATGATACACCATTACAGACTCTATTTCCAAATGAAGTCATCTTTACATGTAGCAGGGATTAGGAACCATACATGGTTTTGTTGCTGTTGTTTTGTTTTGTTTCTCTGAAGGTATAATTTGCTATTTATCATCTGTTGATAAGATTCATTCATTTGGGCTTTGTGAATAAACCCACTGAGAAAATTTATGGAAAAGTACCTTTTATTATTTTGGGTAAGTCACTAGACTAGAATTGCATGGATGTATTTTAAATTTGTTTAACTTTGTAAGAAACTGTTTCCTGTTATGTTGTGTTGACAGATCCCGTTGCTCCCTTCCTTACTAGGCTTCTTTCCTTCTTCAGCAATTTGTGCTGATATCTGCACTGCTGTTGCTCTTCTTGGTTTTAATTTGAATGTTCCAAATGAGCAATGATGCAGGGTAAAAGTTTATGGACTCTTTTATTCTGTTCATATGATGAATTGCATCAACGAATTTCAGAATACAAAAATTTTGTATTCCTGACATAAACTTGGAGGTTAAGTTGACTTCCTGATATTTCTCTATAGTTTTCTGGTTTTTTGCTAAGTTAGCACAAACTTCATAATTATAAGCAATCAGCTTTATTATAGTATTTTCCAGGTATTTTGCTATATTTTGATTTTATAATCATCTCTTTTCAATTTTAGTGTTAGAGTAGTGTGCTTATATAATGATTTTGGAACTATTCTGAAGGGTTTCCATAGACCTGATATTGTTTTTAATAAACGGAAGGAAATTCCCAGTGAAACCATTAGGTCTTAATTTCTTTTTATAAAGAGTTTATACTATAGACATATTTTTTTTAAAAAGGAAAATAAAGTACCACTTAGGTTTTTATTAATTTGGTCCATGGAGTGATTCTTTCAGGCTTTCACTGTGATATTTACCCAACACCTGCATTCTGCTTTATTCCAATCTACTTACTCACCCCTTCAACACACATTTATCTGTGGACCTGATGGAGAATATGAGTATTAGGAACATATTTATAATTTTTTACTTTCTTTTTCCCTATTTATGAGAAAGGTAGGTTAGATACCTTATAAACTTCAAGCCTTCTCTTTACTCATGTCTGAGTGTATAGTTTATAAATATTATGAATAGCTTTCATACTTTTTAAAAATTTTACTAATGTGGGCTGCATGCCCCTTTTGGCTTCTTTGCTGTTCTCTTTAATATTTGGTTTAGTTTGATTGTCTGTGATCTGGTCTTACCTCACCAAAATCTCACAATAAGAACATTTTGTGTTATTTTTTTCTGCTTTTTGGTGTGTAGTTTTATGTAGATTATAAGCAAATTAAGAAGGGAAACATTTTTCTATATCCTAACCCCTCCTAGACACTGGATTTCTAGCAATAACTCCATGGTCTCTTGCCTTATTGAATACATTTATATTTTAAAATCAAATAGGAATCTTTCATAGTCTTTAGATTTGACTACACCTTTTAAAGTTTTCTCTTGCAAGGATAAGTTTTTCATGATTTACAGAGGTGCAGCTACCTTTAGTATGGAGGCCTCCATGTTTCATTACTTTTTAAATTTCCATCTTATGCCTTTTATCCTTTTGCACCTTACTTGTTGGAAATGTAATTTCTTTCTCTATTGATTTGGCTCTTACACATTTAGCAGTCAATTCTCTTTGAGGTTTTTGTTACACTCTGAAGTGGTGGTGGCTGAAAAGCCTAGGGACATTTTACTCCACCAAGCACTAACATCGTTGATATCTACCAGAACAGTTAGAGTCACCCAACTTTAACTTTTTGAATTTAACTATTTCTGCTGTTGTTAAAATAGGTTGGTATATCCCTGATTTTATGCTCTACTACAGAGCTATAGCAATAAAAGTCAAATGATACTGAGATAACAATAGACATGGGGATAAATGGAATCAATCGAAGACCTAGATGTGTAACCACACACCTATTAACACCTGATTTTTGACAAAGAAGTCAAAATTACACAATGGAAAAAAAGAAAGTATCTTCAACAAACATTGTTGGTCTAACTGTATGTCAGCATGTAGAAGAATTCAAATTGATCCATATTTATCACCCTGCACAAAACTCAAGACCAAGTGGATCAAAGACTTCAACATAAATCCAATTACATTGAACCTGGATAGAAAAGAAAGTGGGAAATAATCTCAAACTCATTAGCACAGGAGACAACTTCCTGAACAGCACACCAATAGCAAAACAACTAATAAATTAATAAATTGGACCTCATGAAACTGAAATGTTTCTGTAAGGCAAAGGACACCATCAATAGGACAAAATGACATACTGTAGAATGGGAAAATATCTTCATCAACCCAACTTCTGACAGAGATTTCCAGAATACATAAAGAACTCAAGAAACTAGATCTCAACAAATCAAATAATCCAATTAAATAAGGGGGTGCAGATCTAAATAGAGAATTCTCAACAGAGGAATCTCAAATGGTTGAGAAACACTTAAGGAAATGTTCAACAGCCTTAGCCATGATGGAAATGCAAATCAAAACTACTCTAAGATTCCATCTTACACCTTTCAGAATGACTAAGATCAACAACACATGTGATTCTGGAAATGATGATGAGCAGGGGTGTTCCTCCATTTATGGTGGGGGTGCAAACCTGTATAGTCGCTTTGGGAGTCAGTGGGTTGGTTCCTCAGAAAAGTGGGAATCAACCTGCCACAAGACCCATCTGTACTGCTCTTGGGCATATACCCAAAGGTTGCATAATCGTACTATAACTACACTTGCTCAACTATGTTCATAGCAGCTTTATTTGTAGTAGCCAGAACCTGGAAACAACTTAGATGTCCTTCTACTGAGGAATATATGAAGAAAATGTTGTTCTTTTACACAGTGGAGTATTACTCAGCTGTTAAAAGCACGAACAGGAAAGATGAATGGATGGAACTAGAAAAAAAATCATCCTCAGTGAGGTAACCCAGACTAATAAAAACAAACATGGTATGTATATTCCATAAGTGGATTTTAGCTGTAAAATATAGGGTAAGTATGCTGCAGACCACAGACCCAGAAAGACTAGATAACAAGGAAAGTTCTTGAGGGGGGGCACCCAGATCTCCCTGGGAAGAGGAAATAGAAGAGATTTTTGAGACTGAGGGTGGGTGGGGATGGGAGCCTGAGTGATCAGGTTGGGAGCCATGTAGGGGAAGAGTGCTGAGGGGAACTGCTGGGGGGGCATTTTGGAGTTTGGACAGAAGTTTTGCTCAGGGGAATCTCCCAGAAATCTTTGGAGAAGACCCCAGCTTAGACTTATACCAATAGTAAAGATATAGACTGAACTAGCCATCTCCTGTGACCAGATTTGTGCCTAGCCTAATTGTCATCAGAGAGGTGTCTTCCAGCAACTGATGGAAACAGATGCAGAGTCGAATAGCCAAACATTAGGAGGAGTTCAGGAATCCTACTGAGGAGGAGGAGAAAGAAGTATTGGAGCCAGAGGGGTCAAGGACACCAAAGGAAGGCTCACACAGTCAACTAACCTGGGCTTATAGGTGCTCACAGAGACTAAACTGACAATCAGGGAGCCTGCATGAGACAGACCTAGGTCCTCTGCATATATATATATGTTACGGTTGTGTAGCTTGGTCCTCTTAGGGGAATCCTAACAATGGGAACAGGGGCTGTCTCTGACTTTTTTTTACTGGCTTTTGGAACCCTATTTCTCATACTGGGTCATTTTGCCAAACTTTAACATAGGGGGAAGTGTTCAGTCTTACTGCAACTTGATATGCCATGTTTTTATTGATAATCATGGGAGGCCTCTCCTTTTCTGGATGGAGGCTAAAAAGGAGGGGAATTGGGAGGTGGAGTAGGGGAGAAGGACTGGGGTAAGAGGATGAGGGGGAGGCTGCATCTGGGAAGTAAAATAAATAGGTGAATAAAAAGTAAAACAATAACAACAAAGTGGGTTGGTATTTTCTGCTAACTACAGAAATTATTTTTACTTACAAAATAAGCATCTACCAAGACGATACTGGTATGTTTTTTTTATCATGTGTTTGACTAGTAAAATAAAAATTTGAGGTTTAAAGTAGACTTTCACAAATATAGCATTTATTTATCAAATTATTGTGGCATAAGTAAAATTTAAATCTAGAATTTATTTATTATAATGCTCAAATGTAAAATATACTTTGCTTCAAATTTAGAACAAAAATTACAGTATAATGAACAGACTGTCATCTGAGTTTCTGAATTTGTTGTTTACTTTTGTAGAATTGAGGATGCTCTCTAATTTCTCAGTAATTCACACGTAGGTTACATTTTGGATGTTTACCCCCACAAAACACCTGCTACATTCAAATGAAACCGTATTAACAAAATACAGTGAACTTTATTATATTCACAACGAGTCATTTATTGAACAGCACCACTTTGTATTGCTGGCCACACACAGTTTTCCTCATCGTTGTCAGCCTCAGTATTATCTGTTTATTTAGGACAGTTAAAATAACGGATGTAAGATATTTCAAGTTCTTTCCGACTATTTTAGAAAGTACACATATAAAAACAAACATTTAAAATGACTACTTCTGCTCATACATATTACACGTTAGACATAAGAATATTATAGATATTTAATCAAAATACTGGGAGTTTTCTGGAAGTTTTAGAGTGACTCAGAGATGAAGCATGACCAACTACAATAGGCCAATAGTCTCTACCCTTGTTTTTAAATTTATTTTGGGAAATATTTTCCAGCACAATGTAGGTTTGGCAATTATATCGAGACTTTATAGAACCAAATTTAAACCCCAATGTTACGATACTTTGCAGGTGAGTTGAAAAGGAGAACTTTTTGTCTTGAACCCTGTCTTTCTGATGGCCCTGCCATAACACTGTATGTTATCTGTGCTTCTGTAGGTGGAAACTGGAAGGTTTCAGTCATGACAAGTGACTTTCCAGACGCAGGGACCAGCTCACAGGTTTACATTGTATTATATGGAGAATGCAGAAGCTCAGTGCCTATATATCTTTATGGAAGAGATGGGGCTCGGTTCCAGGCTGGACACAAAGACATCTTTACTGTAAGTCATAAAATGTAGTAAGAACTATTAATGAAGTGATATAACTCTGGGAACTTTTGAATGAGTGCAGCTTGTCAATAGGCCCTTCTTATTAAACACCATACGTCTTATAGATGGTCAGTTAAAAGAAATTCGTGGCTATCTTTGTTCTTGCAGGTTTACCACAAGACCGTCACATGGGAAGAAACATAAGCTAGAGAGAAATACTTTGTCCTTAATAGTCACTGTTTTTATGTGGTCTCAGCCAAACCAGGCTGGCACTAGGTAGGCAATTTTCACTCTCCTTCCTGTTTTCCATTAAAGTCTCTCCAGTCCCATCTGGGTCCTGAAGCAGACTTGTTTCAGGACCCCATTCTCCCATCCTACCTCCATTCCCTGTGGACTCCATCTAATTTTGGAGTGGACCCAGATTTCCTTTTTCTCATGGACCCTCTCAGCACCTCTTTCTAGTAATCTCTGTTCCTTTGTGTCAGCCCCAGATACATAGAAACACTTTTTACCTGGGACCTTCATTGGCCATACTTGGAAGGGACTCAGGTGGGTGATTCACATTGTGCTTATTATCTTCCATTACACTCTCGCTATTCTCACCATCAACCTGGTAACAACCTACTTGTGGGTACCAATCTTCTCACTTCAACTCCATCCATGGAAGACTCTAACTCTTGGTTTGGACCCAGGGTGCCCCTGGCCCTTCTATCTCTATCTCTTCAGATTAGTATTTTTTTCTTTTTTTTTCTTTTTCTTTTTTTTTTTGCCTTATTTCAACCTGCTTGTAGGAACCACTCTTCCAACTGTGCTTCCAACTCCCTGAAGACCCACCCTCTTGGTGCGGACAGGATCCACTTAGCTCTTTCCTGAAGTGCCTCTCAGCTTTTACTCCTACCCCACTTCTCTGCTACCCAGGAACCCGCAGAAGCAGTCTCTTCCAAGAAACCCACACCCACCACAATTTCTTAAGATCCAGAGAGGGCAACAGAAACCAAGGAAAGGAGCACGTCCCCATCCAAGAGAAGACCAGATATCATGAACTAGAATCACCTCAATCATCCCAAACCAGATGCCTAGATGATACTAACACAAAACACAAACATTAACAGTAAGACAATGTCTGTCCACCAGAAAGCATACACCCCATCGTAGTAGGTGCTGAGAAAGGCACTATAGCTAAAGCCTCAGACAAAAACTTCAAAATAGTAATAGTAATTTCTTTCACATGAAAAATAATGAAAATCTTCATTTTTCTTTTTTATTAAAAGTACATTTTTTCATATACTACATGCTGATCATGTTTTCCCCTCTCTAATTTCCTTTCACATTCTCCCCCATCGATCCAATTCCATGTTTTTTTCTCTATTTAGAAAAATAAACAGAAAAATAAATCTAAGAAAAGGCATGAGAATCACACGCACACATAAAAGACACAGAATTAGAAACCATAATATACAAGCAAAACACCACTAATGTTTAAAAAAAACCTCTCCAATAATTTGTGTTTTCCTTCTATTGCTGGGCATAGGCCTCCCCATGTGGTTTATATACTCACTCACTGAGTCTCCATAATAGGAAACTAAGTTTTCATCTCTTGCTGTGGTACAAAGGTCTTGTACCATGTAAAGTATTGTCATTTGTATTGGTTTAATAAAATGCTGATTGGCTAAATAGCAAGGCAGGAAATATAGGTGGGGTGACCAGGCAGGAAGTATAGGTGGAGTGACTGGAATAGGAGAATTCAGGGAAGAGGAAAGGTTCATTCTTCAGTCACCTAGACACAGAGGAAGCAAGATGAGAACACATCACTATTCAAAGGTACCAAGCCACGTGGCTAACACAGATAAGAATTATGGGATAATTTAAGATGTAAGAATTAGTTAATAAGAAGCCTGAGCTAACAGGCCAACCATTTTATAATTAATGTAGGCATCTGTGTGTTTCTTTGGGACTGAATGGGTATGGGACTGGAGGGACAGAAACCTCTGTCAACAATCTCTAAGCAAATAGCTTCCTGGATAATGATGGACACTCTTATCCACTTCCTCCTCCATCACTGGAACCCCATCTGGCATGGATCTGTACAAGCCTGTGCATACTATAAGTCTCATCTAGGCATCTGTTGTGGCTACAAGATACTGTTTCCTTGGTGTCATCCATCCCCTCTGGGATGCACACTCTCACTGCCTCCTCTTCTGCACAATAACCTCACCCCTGGTGGAGGGGCTTAAGGAAGACATCCCATTTAGGATTGTGTGTTCCAAGGTCTTTCACACTCAGAATATTGTCCAGCTGTGGGTCTCTGTGGTAGTTCCCATCTACTGTAAGAGGACGTTTCTCTGATGATGACTGAGCAAGGTATTGATCTATGAGTATAGTAGAATACCATTGAGAGTAATTTTCTCACAAGATGAAATGTATGCCTGTCACTGCTTGGTTGGCCCAGAACCTGAAGCTGGATAGGTCATAGGCCTAGGGAAAAACCAAATACTATATTTCTGCTATAGGAACATAGTAAGAAAATTACTCTTCTAATCAGAAGATGGTTGGTTACTGTGGTAGCTTGAATGTAATTGTCATGGGGAGTGGTGTTACTAGGAGGTGTGACTTTGCTGGAGTAGTGTGGCCTTGTTTGAGGAAATGTGTTACTGTAGGGGTAGGCTTCGTGGTCACCTATGCTCAAGGTACTCCCACTGTCAGAGACCATTTCCTGTTACCTGAAAGATATAGGACTCTCAGCTGCTTGTCCAGCATCAAGTCTGCCTATACATGACCATGTCCTACCATGGTGATAATGGTGTGAACCTCTGTAAACAGAGACTGATCTTTTGTTCTAGGCCACCCAGACCTGAATAATCACACAGAAACCATATTAATTACAACACTGCTTGACCAATAGCTTAGGCATTTTCCTGGCTAACTTTTATATCTTAAATTAATCCAATTCTATTAATCTGTGCATTGCCATAAGGTTGTGGCCTACCAGTAAAAGTTCTAGGTGTCTTTCTTTATTGGCAGCTACATGATGTCTCCCTGACTACTCTCTCTCTCTCTCTCTCTCTCTCTCTCTCTCTCTATATATATATATATA
>LOJH01001179.1:3452-16704 GCA_001685095.1 Ellobius talpinus
CTGCCTCTGCCTCCTGAGTGCTGGGATTAAAGACGTGTGCCACCACTGCCCAGCAAGCACATTCTTTGTTAATCTGTCATCAGCCACTGATGTGCTATATGATTTTGAACAAACCACTTCCATCCTGCGATCCTAACTATACCATGAATGATTTGGACAAAGAGCCTCATCTACCAGACATTATTCAAAAAGTTGAATGTGGATCTAGCTCACATGTGTTGAACATCTACTAGGTGATTCTTAGGGATTTGTCAGACTCTGGGAGCTCCAGCCATTCTCCTCAGAACACCACCAGAATCGACATCACAAGCCTCACTCCGGCTGCACACCCAGCGGAGACACATTGCCTCGCTAGTGTTTCTTTCCGTCAATATTTTCCTCAAGATGATAAATGTGCTGCCAATAAGAGGAGGCAGCTGCCAGCTCTGTCTGAGACAAGGGCCTTTAGCTGGGGCTATGGCCGTGATTGGCTTGTTGATGCGTCTCTAAAGTCAGGAGCCCTGGCTGGGAGGAAACAGGAAGGAACTCAGAGGAGGCTCAGAACCAAGGATCTCACTCCCCACAGATTTGCCTCCAGTTAACAGGGCTTCTTTCCCCTGATGCTAAGTTCTCCGACTGCCCCCTCCCCACTAAAACACAGTCTTTGAAGAGGCCGCTGTAAAGTCAAGAAGCTTATAGCAGAACTGTAGCGCACAGATGGCATGTTCAGTAACTGGGTAAGGAAGAGCCTGGCCTTTGTAGCTGCGTTGATCTGCATGCAAGTCTTGGTTCTGCTATTTACCCATTGTATGGCTCCAGGCAAGTGACTTGATTGTACTGATTTCCCATCTGCTCATCCCCCCACAATGCTCACTCTGATACTTACCTCATAGGGCTGTCTTGAGAAGATGCAAACATTGAGAAACGTTCTCCCGTGCCTGTTCAGTTACCGTGAACTTAGAAGGCACCTTGTGAATTGTACCACTAATTTTACTCTTTAGATGAAATCCAAGTTATGCATTTCTGGGCCATCAGAATAGAGGCAATATGCTTGGACTGTAGGTTTCTTGGATTCTTTGCGGGCTCTTCTGATTTTGAAATAACAGTCTTCTTAACAGTGAGTTTGGAGTGCTCTCATGAAGACAGTTTAAAAAATAAAATAAGTTCTTTTACAAGGACAAAGTCATCAGTGATCAATGTCAAAATTAAGCCAATGATGGAGCTTGGCTGAGGCTAGAGCTCAGAGAGACCAAGATTTCACTTTTGGTCTCAGGTACACACATGTGAAAATCATTACCTCCCTAATCTGGAATTAAGGAAATGAGGAATGAGAGTTGAGAGACCTGGATTTGCACAGTAGAATTCCATAACTGTAGAGTGATGGGAGTTCTACTTTGTCATGTGGTCACAGATTGCTGATACTCCATCTTGTGCTTCAGTTCCCTAGTCTCTCCATTGTATCTCTTCTATGAGTTTGCACAGATCGGGTGTGTAAGTGAGAAGTGAGCCTGAAAGGGCATTCACAAACGGGGACTCTTGGTGGTGCAGGGTGGGCTGTGTAGGGAGAAGGGGTGGGCGTGCTACCTTTAAGAACCGAAAACAGGTCTGGAAGAGAAAGGGACAGGGACAGAGAGTCCCAGAGGTGGTTCTAGGTGGCATACTGGCAGCCAGGAAGGACCTAAATAATTTCAGTTTCAAACTCGTGCCCACAAAGATCCGGTGCCACGGGTAGAAGTGCTAGCTGCAGCGCTGGTGACCCACAGAGCTAGTGGGCTCTGCCTTCTCACTTCTGGCCCAGCGCCTTCCCTCTACAGCCTCCTCCTTCATAGAGACACCCAGAGACACTGGCAGCGGCTTTCTCACAGTTGCCTGAGGTTGAGGCGCCCCCTCCTGCCCCCAGGGTGCATGGCTGCCGGAGAGAGCCAGTTCTTTTCCAGCAGAAGACCTAAGACAGCCCCTTCCTTTGTCTAGGCGGAGGCATGAGTTCTGCCTACCACACCTGCAGCCCCCAGCTGCCTTTGGGAGTCTAGAAGAAGGAGGAGCGCATTCCCTGACTTCTCCTGCATCCTGCATGACCATCTCCTCATCTGCCGTCACTCTTTCCTGGTTCTCTTCTCCACTTCTCTTTTTCCTTTGTCTTTCCACCCATTGGTCTCTCTCATGTGCTTTCACCTGTGACTCTCAGCATCCCTCTCTTACCTTGTCCACTCCCTTGTCTTCACCCCCACTCAAACCCCTTCCCCACTTCCCGTAGCTTCGATTCTTTCTCTCTTGTGTCTTTTGCTCCTTATCTTGTAGTTAGTAGGTCAAAGTGTTTGGCACTCATTTTGGCCTTTAAACCCAGTATCCTCCATTGAGATGGCTTTGGACAACTTGCTTAATGCCCTGACTGTGTACCTGATTGAGGGGCCAATGAAATACTGTGTCCCTGAGAGTGGTTCCAACTCTAACTCCCAGAGACTCAACAGTCCCTTCTCTTGTTCCTCTTCCTCTCAGCCTCATCTATTAGCAGGTCTTTTGCTACACTTTTCTTCCTTTCAACACCCCCTGCCCCGCCCCATGCTCCCTCTCCCTCTATCTTCTTTCCTTTCTAGGGTACAATTTAGAATCAGATTCAAATACCATTTCTTGAGCCTTTCAGGAAACAGGGAACTTAACCTTCGCCTTAAAGGAACTGAATTCCATACTCTACTCTGTCTTCCTCTCCTCTGTTCCCTTGTCTAAGTGTCTGATAAGGGGCTCTGAGTTGAGCTAAGGGACAGCCAGGGGTGTCTGAAGTCAGAGAGTCTGGGCATAGTGTATCTTGCAAGGAAGTTATCCGGTGGGGAACAAATCATGTCCCAAGAGATACCTTGGTCTGTGTGTCTACAGGCCTGTGACTTGAATGGATTTGCTAATTTGTTTGTGATTTGTGACAAATTGCAATGAAGGCGCATAGTGCCATAAACCACTATAGGTGTTTCCTAGCACCAAATGCCCAAGAAGACGTTCACCCAAGAGATTCATGTTGGGAGCCCCTGGAGAGTGGCCTCTGATCTCCGGCCTCATGAGTATTCCTTCAGCAGATGGCAGCCTGTGGATCATAGGGCTGTTTTTCATAGTGTCTCCTCTCAAGAGCCAAGGACACAATCCTAAAACATGGCCTAAGCACAGAGTTGTCTGTGCTCTAGCTGGACACCAGAGTAATGCAGGCGTGTCTAGACAGCATCCTTCTAGCTGTCCTCAGAGACTCAGAATATTTCAACTCAGGTACAGAGAAAGTCAAGGTCAGCCAGTGGTGCAGGGCTGGGGATTTACACCAGTGTAGTGTGGTAGTTAGGAATGCCGACTGTGGATGGCGTGAGTCTGGTTTCATTTCTAAGCTTCTGTGTCTTTGGGCAACTTACTTTGACTTCTCTGGACTCTAGACTCCTGAATAGAGATGAAAGTATGAACCTCTCAGGGTCTCTGTGAGAAGGAAATGAGTTGATATAAGTACTTCACACCCTGACTGATTCTTAGTCAGGGCTGACAGCTGTTCGATGCTGCACGATTCTGTGTGATCACACACTGGGGCTCCCAGCAGGTCAGAGATATGCTGAGAGGCCATCTGGTTGCCTGGATGGAGGCTTGCCTACACTACCACAAACAACTAGTTTTAAAGCAAAAGGGCTTCTTCTCTAGAGTTTTCCCATACAAAAGCTGACTATTGTCTGGATCTGCTCTCCACTGAGGGCAGACCACGATTCCCAAGCTCTCTTGCTTTTGGCAAAGATTATAGTAAAAAACATGTGCAAGAGGTGGTCCCTGGGATTGTGAGAATGAACAGCATTCACAGCATAGGGAAGGTGTCCGGAAAATTGTTTTGTCTCCACAGCCAGTGCCTGTGCTTAGCTCTGGAGGCTGTCATTTGAACCAGTCCCTACTTCCTTTCAGGCAAGGAAGCATCAGCTCATTGTCATCATTTACTTGGTGCAGCGGGAGGGTGGGGGCACACGTGTCACACAACCTGTGCAAAAGCCAGAAGCTATGACCCTACAGTACCTGCTCTGTCTCCCGTGCTCCCCTAGAGAGTACCGAGGGACTAGGCCTTCCTGGTCCTAAGCTTCCCCAGCCCTGGAGCAGCCACCATCCCTGGGGAGTCAGTAGACTTCCCAGCTCTGGCTGGACAGACCTCTGCTTCCAGAGTACTGTGTCCCCTTGTTTGTTTTATTTCCTAAGTAACTGGGAGTCTTTCACTCAGTCATGGCTTTTCACCTGAAAGAGCTATTTGAGGCAAAGCAACTGAGTTCTGCAGAAGTTCCTGGGCTCCACTACAAGTCATTTTTAGATTGCAGAATGGGACAAGAAGGAATGATGATTTTTTCCCTGTGCATGACTAATCCAAAACACTTTAATCTTCAAAATGTCCAAGTTTATGGTCAATAGCTGTTCTGCCGTGAGCAGAATGGCACTGTGAATACTAAGGTTCTGGCCCGGCAGAGAACCTGGATGAGGCATTGCCGTAAAGGCAGACAGCCTCCAGAGATGGCGGCTGGTCCCGGAGGCCATCTGGGAAGTACCACCTGAAAACAAACGCATCCTTGAATCCCAAGATGATGGTGCGTATTAGCATGGGTCTTTACTGCATCCCAGAGAGATCAGCCTCATGGTTCCAATGGGCTGGTGGTCGAGAAGGCTGATGACCATGTTCATCAGTGAATTAGCCCAAGGTCACTGTCATGCTACCACATCACACTGCCCTTTGTCTCTGTGTCTTTAAAGCATAATAATTCATCCATGCTCTCAATGAGCTAAAACAAATTTGGGACAAGTAGTAAAGGACTTAGGATGTATTAGGATTGTATCAGAAAACATTGCCCCAGGGAAAAAAAAACAGTAGGTTCCAGGAGGTTGGAGAAGCTGGTTAGGATATGACTCGGTAACAAAATTTCTTCTTCAGGCTTTCATTTTGCATTAGTGAAAGTGTTGATGTGGGGAATGCAAAACAGATACTTACCACTCTGTAGGCAGCTCTGTGCTGGACACTGGGGATTAGTGGTGAACAGGACTGCTTCCCTAGGGGGAAGTTGAAGTATGATGGTTCTAACATCCTTCCCCCAGATATATCCCCAATTCAAGGCGCAAACAAGTATAGGTGATGGGTCAAGTCCTAAGGTCCTGATGAGGGTGTCCTAGGTCCTGATGATGGTGTCCTAGGTCCTCTGTGGCCCCAGAAATGTGGCTTCAATGCCAAAGCATACTCATAGGTGAGTTGGGACAGAAAGAGAAGCCAGTGAGCACACAGACATCCAAAGGACCAGATGCTCCTAATTCGTTATGGGCAACGTTTGTTTAATAAGAAGTTTCCAGGCATTCCTTCATACTTGCCTGACAGTAGGGACTGAGATGCTGGAAATGGGTCAGGCAAGGCTCCTGCAGAGTGCTGTCTGAAGAAGCTGACACATAAATATGGCTATGCATGAGAGAGTCCTTTGAAGGCACCTAAGGCAGAAGGCACATGAGGAAGAAGGGACATAACTTGGCAGTGGGATGGAATGGTTTCATAGAGGAAGAGTCCTTGAGCAGAAAGTCTAAGAATGAAATGATCCTTCTAGGCCAGATTCCAGAGAGGAAACGTAGTGCTTGCAAGACCCAGGGAAGCTTGAGAGTCAAACAAGATCTCCCGGCTGAGCCTCCTGTTGAGTGTGCCTGTGGGAACCTCAGCACCCCAAGTCCATGCTTAGGGGTAGAAATCTGTGCAGATCCCCAGTCCAAGGGCGTGAGTGTGTTGCTGCTCTAGAACAAAAAGCACAGAAAAACAAAACAAAACTTTCAGCCTGGAGCAGCCAGAGCCCAAGACTCTCCTCACTTTTGCCTTCACTGGGAAACAAATGCCATTCTTTCTGAAGGTTATAGCATGAAAGATGGAGAGCACTGGCTTCACACTGTGTGGGGGCTACCCCTGTGTGCCCCCTGAGCACTTGCCAGTGCACCAACCTACCAACCTCCTCACAAGGTCTGTTTTTTGGGGGGCCCAAAATTCATTATCACTCTTCTTGCCTGCTTAGGTGGTAGCAGAAAGCAGAAAGTCACCTTTGAATCTGTAATATACTAGCTGAGGATATTTTATTACCTTGTCAGGACAAAAGGCAATGGGATGCATTTAAATTGAGGACCCAGTCTTTTGCAGGGTCATATGATGCCTTCACAGTAGCCTCAAGCTCTGGCTCTCAACTAGACATCTCTACTGGATCCTCCACCTCGCCTACCATGGTCATTCAGTATGCTTAGATGCTGAAAGGACAGAGTCAGGGGTCTAGTGTGGGATAAGACTGCTCTGAGACCCCAGGAGGGTCATAGGGTCAAGAGGGCCAGAGTGATTGGAGACCACTCCCTGGAGAGGATGGGCATACCAATAAAGTTCCCCAAACAGATGTGTGCACGAAGCCCAGGAACACAATGACCTATCACAGTAATCATGGAAAGGAGGATCAGGCATTTTATTTCATGGTTTTGGAAGCAAAGAGTTATGGAAACCTGTTAATTTGAGAAAGGTGCATAGTCATCAAGTGGCTACATTACAGTTCTTTATAACAATAGGATAGAGGGAGAAAGAAAGGGGAGAGGGAGGGAGAGAGAGATTAGATTCTTATTTTTGAATATTCCTCTGTGTGGTTCTGGAGGCCAAGGAAGAATCACTGTTGAAGTTCAAACCAAGAGCCTCTTGTTAGGAGACATGGATCCTTACTTCTCCTCATGTCTTCAACTGATTGCATAAGGTCCCATCACACTATTGAAAACAATCTGCAATACTCAGTGCCAGTGGATCTACACGTTAATCTCATCCCAAAACACTTTCACAGAAACATCCAGAATAATGTTTGACCCTGTATCACAGTCCATTCAAATTGACACATTACCCAACACGATCATATAGAATTCGACTACAGATCTTTGGCTTCAAAGTCTAAACTTTCAGCCACATCAAAGCTCCTAAAAGGACCTACTCTGGACCTTCAAGTAGAGGAGATTTCAAGTGGTAGTATACCCCAGGTTAACCTCTACCTATGAAAGGCTCCATTGTATCTAGTTTTAAAACACTGAGGTTGAAAACGGAGCAAAACAGCTTCTTCTATCCTCCTAGTCCAGGGAAGGCACACACAGTCTGAGGTGAATGGGGAGAGCATTCTAGAGCATGCATCCTCTAAATAAGAACAAGTTAAAAACTGGCCTTTGGCTGGGCATCATGGTGCATGTCTTTAAAACTAGCCCTCAGTGAGGCCTCTGTATAGACTGAAGCCAGTCTGGTCTACATAGTGAGTTCCAGGTCAGCCATAACTACATAATGGGTGGTGGTAGTGGAGGAAGCAAAAGCAACATGGCCTTTTGAAGTGACAGGGGTATTCAAAGGAGGGTTTTGGTACCAGATAATAGATTTGAATGTCACAGTGCCACTTTTGATTTTGAGTTTCTAGTTGGTAATGAACCAGAGGAGGTTCTTGAACTAGAGAGTAGCATGAGATTATTATATTATCAGGCGTGGAATATATATATATATATATATATTCCATATATATTTGTAATATACCTAACCTGAGTTGGATTAGCCTAGACTAGTAAATGCTTCTCCTTATATGGTTTTAGGAGTATTCTGAAGTCCATACTTCACCCCTCCCATTAGAAAGGAAACAAATAGCGGTGACTAAGAATGTCTGTCTTCTCTAAGTAAAGGTGCAGAGTTAAGGAAGGGTAATCTGTCATGTGGCAGACACATTTTCAGATATTTTACGTTTTTAAATCTCAAAACAACCATACAAAGAAGATGGAGTAGGGTGTCTTGTTCTTACTTGATTGACAAAAACACTGAAGTTTAGAAAGAAAGAAATTTTCCCCAAACCATACAACTGGTGTTGTGGGCAGGGGCAGCATTCCCATGAAAGCCGCCAAATTTCACAGCCTGCCCTTTTAAACACCAAACTTCAGTGAGGGCTTGGATTGGGGGTAATCCCAAAATACTCGGCTATCGGGAAGAGAAGGAAATTTCTTAAATGAAGGGGCGGAGTGAGGTACGAGGAGATGGTTTAGTCTGTGAAGTGCTTGCCAGTTTAATTCCCAGTACCTACATAAAAACTAGGTGTGACAGTATCCACCTCTAACCCCAGCACTGAGGGGAAGCAGAGGCAGGAGGATGCCTGGGATTTGCTGGCCAGCCAGTCTAGCTGAATCAGTGAGCTCCAGGCTCCACATAAGGTGGAGAGTGACTGAGAAAAATCTTTTTATGTTGGCTTCAGGCCTCCATACATATGCACCCTCATATCCCTATACACAAACATGTACACATGTATAGACATACACAAAAGAAAAAGCAAAGGGTCAAAACCAAATTCTAGTTTTTGTAGCCTAGAAGGTCTGACCAGAAATACCAGAAACAGGAAGATTTGATTTCACTTGAAAAAGATTGGATGCCATGCAAGAGAGACCTCAGAAGGGACCGTGACCATTTGGCACAACTTCTGCAAACTAGAAGTCCAGGTTAGTCACCTACTCTGACCACGTTCATGTCAGTAGTGGGATAGAGGTCAGTACCTACTGCTAGTGGGGTCTTCTCTGGGGATTGGCTTCTACAGTTTCAGTCTCTCCAGAGTTAAACACATACAGTATAGCTATTACGTGAGCTCTCACGTAAGTTAAGGATGTCTTGGGTCTGTGGTGGTTTAAATGATATGTCCTTCATAGTCTCTGGTGTGTGAATACTTGGTCTCCAGTTGTCGGACCTGTTGGGTAGGTTTGATGTGGCCTTGCTGGAGAAAGTATGTCAGTCTATGAGGTTTCAAAAGCCATGTGCCATTCCCAGCTTTCTCTCTCTGCTTCCTGTTTGCTGTTCAAGATGTGAGCTCTCAGCTCTCCCTGCTACCATGATTCCCTGGTATGATGAACTCTTATCTCTCTTGAGCCAGAAGCCCAAGTAAACCCTTTCTTCTCCATGTTGCCTTGCTCATGGTATTTTACCAGAGAATAGAAAAGTAACTAATGCAGTGTCCATTTGTGGCTATCCCCCTACCTGGTGGGAGGCATCACCTGTTGTAATTAGCCTTCATTAAAATGCTGATTAGTAACATCTTGCCTGGGCCAGGTGGATGATGGGATTACCCTAGTCACTATAAATGTTGGTGTTCTTTACAGCTACTTACACACCATGAACACTCACGCATGGCCCAAAGGGAAGGAATCGCATAGACTGTATAAACACTTCTGAACAGGGAACTGGAAACAAGATGTCGTATGATGAAGATAGATGGATTCCTGTGGGTAAAGCTCAACTCCATAGAGGAGGCATCTACTAAGAACCCATGGCCGACTCCTTCCTATAGATGGATTTGGCTGGTGAAGTGATTAGTTGGTTGCATTTAGAGTTTGAAGTTTTTTATAGGTAGTATCAACTACATGGCTCATTATTGCCACTCCCTATAGATACAGGAGGCATTTCAGGAGCCAAAGAGTGGGAGGGGACCTGGAGAAAAAGACAGCTAAGGCACAGAGAGTCCCCCATGTCATCTAGCAGGGTTGAAGCAGAAATATCAAGTGGGAGGATTAGGGATGACTCTGGAGAGGGCAGAGGAGCCAGAGCCTTGAAAGAGTCTCTTAGCACCCTGTTGAATGTGCTCAGATTCAATCCAAGGAGTGCGGCATCATTTCAGAGGTTTAAGTCGGGAAAAGATGTCTTTTAGATACGCTTCCCAGGGAGTCAGTCTTGGCAACAGTATGAAGCATGGATACCAGCAAGAAGAGACCCGAGCCACTGCAGAAGTGACCAGGAAGCTAGGAGAGACACATGAGTACCAGTTCTGTCTGAGCTGGACTCAGGAGAGCCATCGATTGTGCTTCTCAGGGGAGACAATAGATCTAGTTGATCATTGGCCTTAGCCTTGTTACCACAGGAGGCAGTGCACAGGTAGGGTGTGTGTGTGTAGGGGGTGCCAATCAAGGCTGAGAAAGTCTCACTTTCAGTATAAGGGGTAAGAGCCAAGTTCTGGTTTTGTCTTCCTGGTGTCTCGTTGACCTCCCTGGAACAGAAGAGCTTCATCAGGCTGTAAGCTCACAGCTGAGTCCAGCTGTGCAGATCACCCCCGAGGCATCTCAGTGACAGTTGATGACTCAGTTACCCATGGCCAGAAGATCTTCATGCTGTCTTTTCTGTGGGTTTTAAGAGATGCAGACCTTTTTCTAAGTACCTATCTGATGTGAGTTATTATCTGTATTTCACCTTTTCTGTTTTTCTCCCTCTGAATTGTTCTGCGTTTGTGTGTTCTTTATCTGTATCTATCGCTCTATGTTTCTCTTTTGCTAATTCTCTCTAGATTCTGGTCTCCCACACACACCTTAGCTCCCCTGCCTCTCTCATAGCTTCCTGTCTCCCTTTCTCTATCCATCCATCCCTGTCTTACTCTTTCCTTCTGAGCCCGCCCCCATTTTTTTCTTCTCTATCCTACTCTGATTAGACAAATTACTGAGGGGTGAGGCTAGTCTCTGCCCAGTGGTTAATTGATGGCTGGTGTAGTACTGCCTAAGTGAGGAACTCTTGTCATTAGCAAGAGATGGGTTGCCTTGGCCCACAACTAGGAAACCTTTGAAATCCTGCATCTAAATTACTATTCTTTTGACTGCTGCTAGTGATGCTAATTAGCTGTGTTAATTGGATGTTTTGATATTTGAAGAGCAAAGCAATCCCACTCCTTCCTCCAGAAAGCCAAAATTATTAATGAACTTGGCAGCAGCCTTGGCTTTCATTACACAGTGGGTACAACCAGAGATTTTGGGGCAGGCAAAGGGTTGTGCTGAGGAAGTAACTTGCCTGCTCTTGGGGAGAGACCGACCTGGAAGCTGGCTACGTGCTTTGCAGTGCTGAAATTATCCAGTGAGACCAAAGAGCCTTTGACTCGGCAACAGAACATAACACTGAATAACATAAGGGAGCACAGTGCTTTGCCATTATGTGCCATCACCCTGGACAGCCTGGACAGCAAGGCTGGGTGTTCGCATCCCACTGTGTGCTAGGACTCCTGACAAAAGTCAGCACTTAAGACATGCTGTTGAGTAAATAGCCAAGAACTAGTCTGCTTTTGAAAGTCAAACCTGAGTTCAAATACAGCGAGACCAGTTTTAGTGGGATGTGTTAAGCAAGTGTTACTTTGCCTCTTTGCATTTCAATTTTTCTCTGAAGCAAATATTGGCTGAAAGTTGCAATGGCTGTAACTCTCTCAGAGTTGTTATGTTTTATGGATGCCTTATCATCCCAAGAATGATACTTGGAAGTTCACCTCTTCAGCCTGACTCTTTATTGGTCTTAAATTATAAAAGAGCCAGGAGAGCCAGGAATGTTACACAGAGAAACCCTGTCTCGAAACCACCCCCCCATTACAAAATAAATGAACACTGAGGATCAGACACGTACAGAATTCTGGGGGAATGCTGAGGAGTCTGCGAAGACTCTCTAAAGGGGATTGGTCCTCAGATGGGTCTGATTACTCAGTCACAAGAGGAGAAGCATGACTAGAAGAAAGAAGAAGGCACTGCACAAATCAGAGGTTGGGACTACTCTGTGCTCTGAAATGTGAGGCTCAAGATGTCTAAGGGTCCTGCCTGCTCCACATGCATGATTCCCTGATTATGTTTTCCTTATACCTTAAAATATTTTACCCAGAGAGAAAGACATAATGAAGAAAGAACCAAGTCTGAGTATTGCTGGTGGAGGAGACCTGACATCTCCCTATCAAAAGGAGCATCCTCAGGAGGTCCAAGCCTACAGCCTGCAATTTGGTGGCACTGGGCAGGAGTCTATTAAGAAACACACTCAACAGAAGACATATATATGCAGATTTATTTATGTGCATATACCTATATCTATTTCTGTATGATTTCTATTGTTATACATACATATGCATTGATATAAATAATACAGATTAAATGTGATAAGGAGTTAACTTGTATAGTTATGGAGGCTGTAAAGTTCTAAGATGTACAGTCAAGAAGCAGAGTCTTGAGAGATACCAAGTAGCTATAATCTCTGTCTAAAGGCCTAAGAATAGGGAGGAATGGTGGTGCAAGCACCAGTCCAGACAACAGAAGACATGATACCCATGGAGAGATACTTTAGTTCTTGTTCCAAAGCCAGGAACACCAGTGTCCCAGTTTAATCAGGCAGCCAGAAGGAGTACCCTGTTTCACAGTCTTTTTGTTGCTCTATGCAGCTGTTCAGTTGATTGGATGAAACCACCCAGACTAAAGATGGCAACCTGCTTTGCTCAGTCTATCTGTTTAGATGTTCATGTTATCCACATCTGAGGAGTGTTTGACCCATGTCTGATGCTCTATGTGCCAACCATGTTGATATATAAATTAAGCAGCATAGAAGTTCAGTGACTTATGGGACATTTTCAAATAAAACGAGGAGAAAAAAAATCACAGGTCAGATGGTGTGACTTTCAGTTCCAAAGGTGCCATATAAAAATTAATGTGACGCTGTAAAATTGATCCCAGGTTGCTGGAGGGTTGGTAGGACTAATCTCATACATCCCCTGCTTTTGTAAAAGAAGAAAAGAAAGAAGTGATGAAAAAAGGAAGGATCTAAGCAGACAGAGAATTTCATGAAGATACTATACAAGATGGAACATTGGGGGTTGACTAGCACTACAGAGTGGCCAAACCATAAGATCTTCACGGAAGAGAGACTAGACAGGACTTCAGGGCCTGGATCACAAGAGATTTGAATGATACCACAGACCAAAGGCTGCTGGGTTTGAGGACGGTCTCAGGGTAGGCAGAGGGTTCTTAGGGATGAGTTACAAAGACTGTATGGAGCAACACCTTGTAACCCAAGTCTTTTGTTATTTCTTTGTTTTATTTGTCTTGATTTTGTTTTTGCTTTCTGAGGGGGACCAAACTGGCTTAGAGTTCCCCGTGTAGCCAAGGCTGACCTTGAATGCCTGACCCTCCTCCTTGTACCTCCTAAGTGTTGATTGCAGATGTGCCCCACAGTGCATCCTTTTCGAGGATGTAAAGTCTAAAGTGTGACTGTAACTGACACTAAGACAGATGTTCTAGAGCTGCAAGTGGAACAGGGATGAGAGCAGAGACAGGCGCTCCACCAGCAGGTGCTCAGTGAATGTTCTTTCACTCGTTTTTTTCCAAGGGTCATGCAGTGTGAAGACAGAAGGACACCAAGCTCCAAGCTACCCTCTCAGAATTTACAAACCTAGTAGGAAAAAAAGTGAGAGGAAGTGTGTGTGTGTGTGTGTGTGTGTGTGTGTGTGTG
>LOJH01001179.1:20199-46047 GCA_001685095.1 Ellobius talpinus
AGAGAGAGAGAGAGAGAGAGAGAGAGAGAGCCAGGTAGACAGAGAAGCCAGAAACCAGCAGTGTCAGAACAGACCAAAGAGAGTGAGAACCACAAGAAAAAGAAAGCTAAAGAGAAAATGATCTGTCCTAAATGCTGGGCAAACATATTGGAAGTCTAAGCATAGCCTCAAACCCATCCTGAATGAGTAGGATCACTTTCAGCTTAGCTTGATACGAAGCTAGGATGTCCCCAAAAGTCCTGGGACAAGGAAATTCCAATATCCTTGATCTTTCCATACCACTTTTCCTCTGACTAGCTCAGTTTCCATTATCCACATTTGTTGGATTGCTTAGTGTCTGTCTTTCCTACTGTAAGGCAAGCTCCATGACAGTAAAGATGTTTGCTAGAAGTTTTGTCTTGGCAACTAAAAAAACACCTGGCATATAAAGATCCTCAATTGTTTTTGACTAAATTGTTTAGTGGAGACTAATCTAGGGGTTGGGATGATAGGTCAATAAGGTGCCCATTCCTGCCCAAGTGTAAGTTTGATCTTTGATCTCTAGAACCTGTGTAAAACTTCAGGATGTGGTGGCATGTACTTGTAATCTTAGCATTAGGGAGGCAGAGACAAGCCGATCCCTGGGGCTCACTGGCCAGGCAATCTAGCATAATTAGTGAATACTGAGCCAATGAGAGACTCTGTCTCAAAGAGGTGTATGGTGTTTTTGAGGATAACATTGAAATTGTTCTCTGCCCTACACACACACACACACACACACACACACACACACANAGAGAGAGAGAGAGAGAGAGAGAGGTTAAAGTTGTAACCCTCTGGCTGTTAGCTGAGTGACATCAGACAACTAACATCTCCAAACCTGTCTTCTACACTCTAACATGGGAGAAATAGAAGGAAGGCTTCTCTGCAAAGCCAAAGTGACAAGGACTGAGCTAGCCCTCCTATAGGGCTGATGCAGCACATGACAGTCCCTTCAGAGCCCTGTTGTTCCAGCGAGAAAAGCTGAGGTTTTGCACAGCAAAGCTGTTGCTCATCTCTTCCATTTCGCTTGCAACCCGTCCTCAAGGTACTCTGCAGCCTCTAACCTGTGGTTACCTAGCAGTTATGTTATCCACCTCCAACCCCATTCCACCAGAGAATCCTGGGTAATGCTTAAGGAGAGCTCTGGTTTTCACAATGGGTGAGCACTGCTGACATCTAGTGGGAGAGGCCAGGGATGCTGCTGAACATCCTGCCTTGCTCAAGACAATCCCACCACACAGAACCAGCTTCAAGTGTCAATAGTGCCTGGACTGTAAACTGATCAACCCAGAGCTGAGTCTGCCTTATTCACTCCATGTGAACATAGTCTGTTGTGTGTAAATGGCCTAGCAGGCAGTATAGATATCACCTGATAGATGTCAGCTAAATGAATCAGTGGTTAAAGACTAGCGAATGGTTCCAACCTGCCTGATGCCTTCTGAAGCCCCAAAACCCCTGCAAAGTCACTCTAATAGAATCAGGCATTACCACCCCTAAGCTCAGGTACCACCTGTTCTGGTTTGTGCATCCTCTGACCTGACTTTCCTTCTGACTTCCTTAATAGAACACTCCCCGCAGTGTTCCCTAATAGAGGGTAGGAGCCACTTTTGAGCCTATTAAGATTGTTCTCATCTGCTTGGTCAGAAAGGACATCTTAGGTCCTTGGCCAGAACAGAGTGAGTGGGGATTAGGAAAAGATGATCTGGTTCGGCCTGAAGCCAGTCTTACTGGAGAGGAAACCGAGGCACACAGGATGGAAACAATATAGAAGGCCTTATCCTCAATGTCCAGAGAGCAGAATTTTAAACATGATTTCCCCAGTTCTCCTTCCCTATCTCTCTGGCCTTTTCTGTCTTCCTCTTACCCTGGTGTTTGGTGTTTCGCTCCTTCTCGCTGCTTCCGTTATTAAGTCAATCATGTACTCATTATCTCTAGAGATAAATTTGAACTTGACAAAGCTCTGTTCCTGAAGAGCTCACACTTTGTTGGAAATGACAGTTCCATAGGTTGTCGTGACAATTTAAAAAGTGCTGCATGCCACAATTGACTCTGTAATTGGATATTACCCAACTTGGTAATCCTGGGGTGTGGGCAGCATTACCCACTTAACAGATGAGAAAACTGAAGCTTGGAGAAGTACTTTGTCCTTAATCACACAGCTAAATGCATAGAAGAAAGGATTAAAGGCTATGCTTTCTAAACCCACATTCTAAATAGAAGCCCAAAAATGCTGTCAGGAGACAAGACATGGACTTGTTAAGCAGATGAACTCCGGGAGGGTAAGTAGGCTGAATAATGGCCTCCAAAGACATCTAGAGCCCAATTCCTGGGACCCTTAAGTATTACCTTTCCCACAGAAACAGCCTTTACAGACATTTTTAGGGGTCTGCTTGTGTAGTGTTGCGTTTACTTCCTAATGGGCTTCATAGTGTATTTTCTTCTATGGCTTTTCTAGCTGTGATGAGTCAGTTTGAGCACATGTGCTATACTGGAGCCTAGTTAGCTGCTTTCTCCATAGGTCTCAAGAGTGGTGGTTCCAGCCCATTTGTCGCTGGCAGTACACGTGCCATCTGGGGCTAGTCCTCCAGTTTGTCATCCATCTGTGTACTCAAAGGCCTCAAAAGTGACCATTGCTAAGGTCCCTCAAAATGTCATATCCACAATGATCATGTTATTTCTCTTTGCTGTGACTGTGGAGTAAGACAGAGCTTCTTTCAACCAGGCTCAGCAGTAGCTCGGTGGCAGAGTATCCCCCCAGCCTAGGGCATCCCAGATGCAGAGCTCAGTCCCAGAACTGCTCTGAGAGCAGAAAACCAACATTATCAACATTACTAAAAGAAGAGAAAGAAGGAGGGAAGGAGGAAAGAGAAGAAAGAAAGAAAGGAGGGAGGGAGGGAGGGAGGGAGGGAAGAAAGAAAGAAAGACAGACAGACTAAAACACAATTTAGTACACCAACATGCCAGGCAAGGTGGTATACAACTTTCATCCTAATGTGGAAAAGGCAGAGGCTGTGATTTGGAGGCCAACTTGCTCTACATCCTAGATTCAACACTTGTCAGGGATATACAGTGAGGCTGTCTCAAAACAAAACAAAACCCACAGCAGTATATCTGTGGTATAAGATTCTCGGCCCTTGCACCAACCCTGGTTTAGACCTGCAAACTGATTTGCACTTCTCTCTGACACCTTTCTTCTTCTCCATGATGTTGATTTGTCCTGTCACCTCATTCTCTGTTCCTTTCTGTCCTTGGAGGACAGTTTCTCCTTGGTTGGCTGGACTCCTCTTACCAGAGGAATCGCATGGAGGATACTTCATACTGCTATCTTATCCTCATTAAGAGCCTCAAGATGAGAGCACCCTATCCCATCACCCGGGTCCATATGGGAGGGAGACAGAAGGACATTCGGGATGTGTGAGCAAAGGGAGAACCTGTGAACCAATGAGACAGAGTCTATGGGGATGTGGCCACAAGCCACAGAATGCCAACAGCCAGGAGAAATGAATGGGTTCCCCAGGCAGCCTCCCGAGGAAGTGCAGGCCTGGCAACACTTTCCTTTTGGCCCAGAGAAACTTTGGGCTCTGGCCCACAGAGCTGTAAGGAAACGCATGTCTGGCATTTTAAGGCACTGAGCTTATGACAAACAGTAACTAACATGGAGCCTCAGAGTTAGCCTGACTTCTAATTCAATGTTGGTCAATGCTATGCGAGCCCCTTCCCCTAGTCTCAGGTAGGGTGCCTCCTGGGGAAGCAAGCTTCAAGAAGTCAGCTCCCAGGGAGCTGACTTCGCCTCAGTAAACCATTCCCTCCTGTCTGTCCACTGCCTCCCACTGTTTCTATTTGACTCACACTGCACCCCCTCTTCCTGCTTTCCCTTTCTGTCTCATCGCCTGCTGCCTTCCTTCTGTCCCTCCCTCCTCTCTATTGTCTGTATATATATGGCTTTACACTCATATGCCCTCTCTTCCGGTCGCTTGCTTCTATTTTTCCATTTCTCTGTCTCCACTCCCTTTCCCTTCAGTTTTCAAGTCCAGCTCTATCTCCACTCCTCTACTATCTTTCTCTCCTTATCTTCCAGCTTCATCCTGATTAGCTTCCCTGAGTAGCTCTGTTTGCATCTTTCTCTTTTGTTTGCTCCTCCCCCCCCCGCCCCCTTTCTTAGATCTCCTACTCTCAGTGCTGTCTGGGATGCTTTCTTGCTATTGCAAAGGCCTCTCTGACTATACCTGCAGTCTGCACCCTCGCTCCAGAGCCAGATTCATCTGGTTAGTCCTGCTCCCTTCTGACCTTGTAGGAGGACTGGCAAGGGAAGCAGAGACAAAAGATGTGTTCATTGACACCTTGATCTTCAGGCTTTACCTACAGGCTCCCAGATAGCTGCCTCTTAATATTCTAGCAGTGCTGTTGGCCTTACCAAAGAGAAATGGCTTGTCTTTGGCACACCCCTCTGCAAAATCCTCCCATAGCAGGCAGGGATAGCAGTGTGGGCTTTCAGGTGGATGTTTCCAGATGGAGGATATTGTTTGACTGGGGGCTTCACCCCAGCTCCTGGCATAAGCCCCCTCCCCTGGGAGGTGCCTCAGACCAAACTCCACCTCCAAGAAAGCCCACCAAACGGTGATCCCTCCCCAGGGAGGGTCAAGAAAGCCCACCAAATGGTGACCCCTCCCCAGGGTAGATCACGGGCTATTTAAACTGCTCCTCCTCCGGAGAATGAACATGTGGTCTCCCCGTTTTCCGTGGTCTTTGGGTTCTCTGTTCCCCTTTCCGTGTTTTCCCAGGGGGCCACCCGGGAGTGCTGACAGCCACTAAACCTGGGTGTCTTTTAATTTGGTCTAATTTGGTCTGATTGGAATTATTGCGTGGTCAGCGGAGAGGTTTGTAGGTTGAAAAATACTTAACAGATATGTAGGTGTAGGCGGAGCCTGTTTGTTTGTTTCCCAGCCGCCCAGACCCGAAATAATCACATAGAAACTATATCAATTACAACACTGCTTGGTCAATAGCATAGGCCTCTTATAAACTAGCCCTTACATCTTAGATTAACCCATTCCTATGATTCTGTGTATCACCACAAAGCTGTGGCTTACGGGGTAAAGTTCTGGCATCTCTCCTTTGGCAACTACATGGCATCTCTTTGACTCCACCTTCTTTCGTTCTCTATCTGCTTGGAATTCCCACTTTACTCTACTCTGCCCTGATGTAGGCCAAAACAGCTTTATTCACTAACCAATAAAAGCAACACATATATAGGACTTCCCACACCATGTAGGTCTTAAGCTTTCTGATTTGGAGACAACATGATGGCAAGGAGAGACTGTCATGAAGTTTGGTACTCTTCGGACAATGTCTGATGTACACTAGCATTTAGTAAATATGTTAATGAAAGAGTAAGCCACTGACCTTCAGTCTTCCTTGGGACCAATATTTGATGTGCCTCATGGAACGAGTGACATATGATGTCTCATCAGCAAGATGAGAGCAGGGAGCAGAGCTGCATATAACACACACTGGGGGGAAGAGGAGGTGAGATGAATGGCGAGGACCTCAGCATTCTGCAGTGCAGGGCAGGACTGGCCGGGTGAGCCTGTTGGTGGTTCCGATGGAGCCTAAGGGAGGGATCAGAAGGCAGCAGAGCTGTGGGGCAGTGATGGAAGGAGCGGGGCCGTGCAAGGAAGCCCCGGATCCAGAGGGAGGTTTGTGGGATTTGAGCGTGGAGAGTTGGAAATTGCTATGTGCCAGTGTGTGTGCATGAAGGGACTTATCCCCAAGGTTCACTTCTATCCCACTTATATCAGCTGGATTTTTCAAGTCCTGCTTTTGATGAGAAGGCTCGTCCTCCACTTGGCAAGCCCATCAGTCTCCTCCAAGTGCATTGCAAGCCCACCCTTTTGCTGAAGTTCCCTCTTACCATCTTGCTTAGTGTTGTGGTTGCTTCCTGCTGTGCACTGTCTTTCCCCTGCTCTTTAGCTCAGTGCTTATCATCTTCTGGCATATCCCATAGGTTTACATTTGCCTCCTGTGGCTGGAATGTAAGCTCCGCAAAGGCAGGGGTGTTCGTCAGACCAGTGGCTCCTTGGTAATGTTTGTGGAAGGATGAGGAGATGGGACTTCCAAGGACATTGCCTTTATTCACAGAGAAGTTAGGCACAGAGGAGGGACATGGCCCAGGTCACCACCATGTGGGCTTTTAATCCTCACACATGTGCTCATCCAGTGCTCCAGATCTGAGGCCTGAGACAGGAGAACAGAGGCTCCTTCAGGCACTGTTTGTCTCCTGGAGTCCTTGAGAACCCTGCGAGCCCCACTACCTTTGCACCATCCAGATCCCCACACCCTGTCCCTGGACCATAATTACTCTCCTGCTTCAACACTTGCTTCAGATGTTTAACACAGCAATGATGCCTTAATGGTGTAAATTAAGCTGTGTCCTTTGCCTGTTTCAGACTATTCAGTAGCCTCTTTGTCACTTGGAAGGATCAGACACTTTACAGTGGCCTACAGCAAGGTCTTCTGAGATCCCTCACCTTGTATGTCCCTCTTTCCCAGGCGCTTTTGGTTTCTCTCTCCCCTCAGGGCACCCTTCTCCTGTACTTTTCTCTCAATCCATAGGTGATGCTGCACCTCTTCTCACTGTTGGTTCATATGTGCCCTGTAGGTGGAGTTTTCCTGTCCTGACTGCCTGCTCTTAAAAAGTTGGCAGTTGCTTCCCAAATAACTGACTCAGAGACTTAATATAAATTATAAATGCTCATCTGAAAGCTTAGGCTTACTACTACCTAACTCTTACATTTAGGTTAACCCACATTTCTTATCTATGCTTTCCCACATGGCTCATGGCTTGTTACCTCATTTTCTACATGTCCTGCTTCTTTGGCAGCTGGCAGGCGTCTCCTATGACTCTGCCCTTCTTTGTTCCATCATTCTCAGTTTGGCTTTCCTGCCTGACTTGATCCTGTTCATCTATTGGCCAGTCAACTTGTTTATTGAACCAATCATAGCAACATCTATTCCCACAGTGTACAGAAGGATTATTCCTCAGTAATCCCCTTCTCAGAGAGGCCTGTTCACGTCTCCCTTATCCTCAGGTTTTGACGACATTTTCTCATAACACTATCACAGTTTCACACTTTACCGTGTTTTTTTGTACTTTGTAATATGTCTCTAGTTCTAGCCTTAAGAACTATTTTTTTTGTTTGATTTTTAGTCAGCATACCCTGAACCTTCCAAAAACTCTGAACATCGTAGATGGTCAGTGAATATATGTTACTGAGAGAATGATAGACACAATCCCTGGTATTTACTGGTTTTCACTGCCTATAGAATAGAAGGGTTTTTTTTTTAAAGATGTATCTGCAGTGTACACAGAGGCCAGAAGAGTGCATCATATCATCTGTAACTGGAATTGTAGATAGTTGTGAGCCACTGTATGGATACTAGGATTCTGACCAGCTCCTCTGGAAAAACGGCCAATGCCCAGACCCACGGATAAGTCAACAGAGACCCTAGAAGGGGAGTGAGAATGGAATGGGACAAGAGACACAAGAGATGGAGACAAGACGGGATTCTGATCAAGTCTCATTTATTCACAGGAATAATCAAGGTAAATAAAGGGTCAGGGAAAAGAAGAAATTCTTCTTGTGTATATGGGTAACTAAGCATTTTACTAGGCAACCTAACCCTGGTCTAATGGTCAGGCAGGAAGTCCCTAACTGCAACATGCAGAAAAGTCAGAATGTTCAGAACACAGGAACAATGGAGCAATAACTCCTTGCAGAGTTAGTGTTTGACAGATCAGAACAGAAGGAGAAGCCAAGTGCAACAGGGTGGGCGAAACTGATCCGGGGAGCAGTAAGTCTCCCACAGGCCAGTGCTCTTAGCAATAGACTATCTCTCTGAGTAGAAGTTTAAGTTTCTCCGTGTTTCGGTTAAAGCCTCAGTGAGTCTGGCCCTGCAGCATCACCGCCTTACCTCCCACTCTACACTTGGGCAGGAGATCCCAACCTGCCCTTTGTCTTTCATGCCATGTTATGATCCCTAGCCATACATGTGCCTCTGCTGACACATGCCTCCACCACTCCCCCCCTTTTATTTCAGTAGAAAAGGTTGAACACTGGGCCTTGCTAGGCAAATGATCTGCTAGTGGGCTTCATTCTCAGCCCCATATCTCCCCTTTTGAGGTTATCTTTGTCCTTCAAATCTTAGTTACACATCTATCTCCACTAAGCCTTTCAAAGTTTCTCCACTTGGAATTCAGTATTCCTCTCTCCAGGGTAAGAGAATTCTGTATTTGGAATTTTTTATCACACTCCAGAGAAGAGGTGCTGAGAAGATCCTGGGGTTCAATTCTGCCTCTATCATTTTCAAAGAATGAGACTCTGGGTTAATGAAATAAACCCCGATTACTATTTTCTTATCTGTAAAATACATGTGAACTCAGGCTCTGGTCTTGTCGAGCTGTGGTGAATGTTGGTGACAGTAACTGCATGGCACAGAGTACACTCTAGTAACTGCTTTTCTCAAGGCAGCAATGGATCTAACCACTTGGTGATATAGTTAACTGGGAGGCTGTTTTTCTCCTCTAGACTTGGAAGTGCATTTTTCTAACCCCAAGGAAGACTCCAACAAGTGTTTGAATCCACACTTGCATGCATGAATGGATGGATGGGTGGATGGACAGACGGACGGATGGATAGTGGATGGGTAGATGGATGGATAGATGGATGGATGGACAGATGGATGGATGGACAGATGGATGGATGGGTGAAAATCACAGAACACATCTAACATCCCATCATCTGTTAAAGAGCCCCATGAGAAAGGAGGCTGGAGCTACTCTATGCCAAGATAGTTTTTGGTAGAAGTCACCACATTAGTCCAAATTTTCAACTACACCAGTGACTCCATCCTCCATCCTCAGCACTTTAGGCTCCCAGCCCCACCTGCCCTGGTTGCTGACCATTCCCTGCTGTCTATAAGAAGCAGACCAATAGATTAAACTTGAGGGTGAGAAAAAAACAGCATAAAAAACTATCCCAAGATTTTTGTGGATAATGAATGGCCGAGAGCTCTCACCCTGGTTTTTCCTCTCTTAGTACATCAATATATTGAAAATGGCCCAGCCAAGAAAACTATTGCTTCTCTTTACCTGGATCTTAAATCTGTCTTCTAAGACATCTTATTTTAATTGAAAATGTTCAATCAATCTTTACTCTCCTTCACCTTTGTCCTGCTCCTTCACTCAGTCAGGGTGAGTGTAAGAAATACTCTGGAGTGAATAAGGCTTTGTGGATGGAGGGAGGAAGGGAAGGAGGTCTTTCCTAAATGAGAACCACCTTTAAAATTGCCTTTTCAACAGAGCCCATCCAAAGTGATTAGCTCCGGCTTTGTGGAATAACCCAATTCCTTTGTAGATATTCAAGGATGTTAGTGAGCAAGGCAACTACTTTTGTGGTACCTCAGGACTGCCTCTTAGTATAGACAGTAAGGAAGAGATGAGGCTTTCTTTCCCTCATTCATTCATTCATTCATTCATCCATTCACCATTCACTCAGGCCTATGCCACTCACCAACTACATCCAGCACACACTGCAGCCCAGCAAATCTGTGAAGCAGGCATTTCACAGACAAAGGCATAAAGGCTCAGGGAGATGGAGTGGCTTGTGCTAGATCACTCTGTGTCTAGTTCTCTATTTCTTTGTTAAACACTCTTACCCTAAAATTTATGGCTTAAAACAATGCTATCTGTAGCATTGTCTCATTCATTTCCAGGCCACTCATACCCAAATAATCACACAGAAACCATATTAAGTACAACACTGTTTGGACAATGACTTGGGCATATTTCTAGCTAGCTCTTACATCTTGAATTAACAATTAACACATTTCTATTAATCTGTGTACCACCACGAGCCTGTGGCTTACTGTGTAAGGTTCTATTTGGTATCCTTCGGCCTCTACGTGGTCTCTTTGACTCTGCCGACTTTCTCTCTATATTTTTGTTCAGATTTCCTGCCTGGCTTTACTCTACTAAGCCATTGGCCAAAACAACTTTATTCATCAACCAATAAAAGCAGCCCTCATGCAGAAGGACATCCCATATCAGCTATTCTTTCATGTTCTCTGTGGGTCAGATGTTTGGATGGATCTCAGTGGGAGGGTCTTTTATGGAGTCTGATTCAGTTGTAGGAAAACAGTGGCTGGGGCTGGAATGACAGCATGCTGTAGAAGTGAAGGCTGACCTTCACTTCAAGAGTCAATCCTCTGAGGACCTGGGGGTGCTCAGTCTGCTTGTCCATGAGCTCGGGACCCTCGCTTGAGCACAAGGTTCATTTCCTTTGCTGTAGCTGACCTTGCCGTGTGAGTCTCACAATGTCACTTCCACTCGTGTCATTCTTTTGGTTCTAAGCCAGTTTAAAGTCTGTGAGACTTCAAGGGGAAAGAACAAGGACCATGCCTTTCACTGGAAGGAGTATCAAGGTCATACTGGAGGAGCATGTGAGACCAGAGACAATGTGCAGACATCCTTCGAAATTATCTGCTCTCCATAGCATGTGGCAGAACCAGGATTTGGGTTAGACACATCTGTTTCCAAAAATGTCTGCTGCAGCTTACCAGCTCAGTCCACAGGGACCTCTCATTTCTCCCATGCCCTGCAGCTATTCCTTTCAACATGCATAACCACGATTTGGTCTCTCTGTGCCAACCAGAGACTGTATGGGTTCAAGCAGCCAGCTTGCCTCTGCAGGCCCTGACCACGAGACACCCTCTGGGAGCTGCTAGTCTGAGAGGCCATGCTCAGTGCCAGCTTGTGGACTTTTCAGAGAAGGGGACAGAGAAGGTCAGACACATGGAGAGAAAGAAAGCAGGTAGCAGCCCCGGAGCACAGCAAGCCTGCAGTGCAGCTCGCTGTCGTAAACAACGGACCTGCTGTTTCTCCTCCTCCCACCACGTTCTGACCTGGGATGACTCAGGCACTGACAGAAAAGGTGCCTTCGAGTTGAGAAACAGTCCAAAGCAGTGGAAACTCATAGTCTGGAATCAGACTTGCCCGGATTTGACTCCTGGTTTGACCATTATTGACTATATGGCTTTGGATAAGTTCCTTCGCCTATCATAGCCCAAGACAGATAAAGAAAATGTTGTGTAGATGTATGTGTGAATGGAAAACCATTTCTGTGCTCTTGTCTGAAGGCCTCTTCAACTGTCCTGTCTTTACAGTTCGGCTAGGAGCAGTCCTTCTCCAGAGACTCCCTGGGACTAGCAGCCTCAGGGTGCTGCTACTGTGCGGGACACCCTGTATCCTTAGCTCCATTAGTCTTGGGTCAGTGCTGCGAATCTTCTCCACTGGACAACTGGGGATCCAGATGGTTTATTAGGTAGGAAAAAGATAGATGCAAATGTGAAATGGTGTAGGTCCCAGAGAGGCAAGGCCTGGATTTAAATCCCAATTCCAGCATATATAGGGAAAGTCACTTACCCTGTCTGAGCAATAGGAACAATAATAGCCTTCTCCCATTGGGTTGTCATGAGGTTGCCCAGCACATATTAAGCACTGCTTAGCTATTGGGTGTTACAATTCATTTTTTTTCATGCAACTGTCAGGTAAGCACATAGGTATTTAGATGATTGAGTCAAGCAAAGTTGACCTCTTCCCCGTAGATTATATAGACAAGAGGGGCTATTGCAAAGAAGGACTGGTTGAAATTCAGTATTGCTGAGTAGTCTGACTGGCAGAGAACTATGCAAAGATGCCACGCAAAGTGAGAACTGAATGGAAGTCTGGACGCTGGGAAGGATCTGGTCCTATAAGCATGCTTGGCATGATGGTCTACTGGGCTACATGGTGACAAAAGACCTAGGAGTTACAGGATTAGAAGAGTAGGAACTGCAAAGAGATGGGAGGCAGGAGGTAGCAAGAGGAGAGTTGAGAACATAACCAAGGGCCAATCTCTGAACAGGAACTGGAAGACACTGAGGGTTTTAGTCAATGAGTAACACTATGGAGTCTGCAATAGAGAATACAGCCTCTGACTTCACTATTGAAAGCATCCCATAGAGGGCAATTCTGGGACAGGAGGCCCAGTGAACAAGATGGCAATTGTCCAGGCAAAAGGTGATGCTGACCTATTCTGGAGAATGGAGAGAGGCAGACAAAAATCAAGAGATGAGAAGTCCCATGGGGAAGGTTGACGGCTTGGGTGTTTGTAGCTGGTGGGGGTGGGGTGGAGGAACTACTGTGAGTAAACACTTAATGTCTACCCTGTGAGGTCAATTCTAAAGCCATGGTGTTAGGCAGCAAGGACAATACTCTCAGCCCTGGGATGACAGCAGGGAAGATCCAGGAAAATCTAATGAAGAGGTAGTGGCTACCTCTTCATACTGTATATTAGCTAAGGGAGAGTTAGAAAGGCCCTTCCGGCAAAGGAAATAGCAGAGAACCCAGAAATGTGGCTATCATGCATAAAGCAGATACACAGTTGTTGTATTAATTGATCCCAGGGTGTTAATACCAATATAGAACTGGAGCTTTCTCCTTCCCTGGGGGAATTTGTGATTCAATAAATACGCTACCATTCTATACCCTAGGACTTCACTATTTGTCAAACAGCAAGGGGAAATGGAATTCTATTTAGAGTCTGGGAGCTTTCCTGAGATTACTCTCAAGAGAGATGCCTGGTCCTTGAAGGTCAGGCAAACCCTACTATGTATGAAACAAAGAGACTCTTGGCTTTGAGACTTGTTCATAAGTCTTCATTCTGGACCACTTGAGGCCAGACTGGAAAAGCCCAGTATACCTAAAAGCTAGGTGCATAGATTTCGGGGTATGGTTACTTAGATCCCAATGCCCACTCCCTACCTTTACTTCTGTTCTGTGCATTTTAGTTTCTTGTCTATGAAATGAGGATCATACTTACCACTGAAGGTTTTGTGAGGACCAAGAAGACAATGCAAACCAAAACCCTAGAGTGGGGAGCGATGACACTATCTTTACCATTGCTTTATTTGTTTGTTTGTTTATTTATTTATTTATTTAGAACTAGGCCTCTTCTCACCCTGCTCAGTCTCTTTTCAAAGTTGCTCCTTAACACATATCTGCAGATATGAAACTGGGAAGGAATGTGGCAAGAACATTTCTAGATTATTACCGGCTGAATCCCTTGGTTGAGAGGATGACAGTCCCCATACCAAGGCTTCGGTAAGTGTTAGAGCCAAGCAATCAGGCTCAGGTCCTGCTTCACTAGGTCTGTGTTCAGGGAAGCTTCTCTTAGCTTTCTGATGCCCCTCAGTTTGCCACCTGTGCCACAGGAAGTCCAATCCCAGCTCTATCACAAGAATCAGTAAGGGCCCAGAAGGTGTTGTCTACACAGAGGCATCCACGAAGCTTCATCTCCTTCAGCTTCTGAGATGTTAGCACAGATTGCCAAACAGCCTCCCATGGTCCAGGGCAAGGCAGTACCTTGACTCACCAGGTTGGTCAGGCTGGATGATGCCTCAGGGCCCACAATGCAGCAAACTGTATCTCTGAGCTCCCCCATAGGCTGCATAGCAGTATAGTCTTGCATGGTGGGCCATCTCATTTCAGGCCCATCTTAGGAATGGCCAGAGATGGGGCATTGCTAAGGAGCCATGATCAGCCAAGATCTAAGTTAGCCTGGCTATTTACATATCCCACCCCACATGATCACTCATCCTCTAAGGTTTCCAAACAAACTCCAGTTCCTCATTCTTCTAGTTTATTCTTCAGACTCAGTTGTACATTCTTTTTGGGTTATTGTGGGCTTTACATTCAAACACTAGTACCAGGTGTATGAGTATTCCATCAGTCTATGATAATCCCCTTCCTTAATACTTGAAGGTTTGGTTTACAGAGGACACACCCCTAAGAAGTTCCATCTTGCTTCTCTGATGGACCTGCTTGTAGATCCAAGGAGGAGAGAAGACAGGGATGGGAGCATCCATCTTGTCTGAGGGCTGAACAGCAGCGGGAAGTTCTGGGAGTTCCCATGTGTGCTGGTAGAGCACTCACTGAGCATCTGGGCAGTGACATCCAGTGGCATCTGGAATGTGCTAGCACTGCCCTACCTCTGGGCCTCATTTCCTCCTCCCCTAGTGGTCCAGCCTCCTGGAATGATGTGGCAGTGTCCAACTCTACTCCTGCCAGACCATTCTTTCCACTGATATTCGCTGTCTTCCTCAGTTCCCTGGGAGCTTAGCACAGTGACTCTTCCTCCATCACCTATTATTAACAATAAAAAATATAAGTCAGTGTTATGTATTGTATGAAGTACTTTGTGTACTTAGTCCATGTATGTCTCGTACCCAGAAAGGACCAGAAGATTGCCTGAAGTCACAGGTTCTACAGCAAAGACAAGGTTTCATACTCTAAAACCATCTGAACTCCTGCAATAGAGCTCCATCAGAGAACTGTCTTGGGCACTCATGAGCGATGTTTCTTGACCTCTTAAAACCTTTCTACATCTTCCTATTAAACAGAAATAATAGTAACCACTTAATATCGTTCTGAAGATTAGACACAAGCTTAGGACAACGCCTAGCACACAATAGATGCCCCTGAATGTTTTCAAAGTTTCCAATTTCTGCCAGCTAATGATAGCCTGTGACAAGTCCTGTGACTTTACCTGGTTGGACTTGCCCAGGCTCCATAATTCAGTGAGTTGTATCTCTCTAAGGCCTGTTCCACACAGTCTTCAAGGCTACGTGCTCCAATGACACCCGGTCTCAGATTGGGACCAGATCATCTGGGGACTTTATGTCCACCATTCTGGGGTATTAAAAATCCCTGCAGGAGGATTGTCTCTGTTTCTTTTCTATCTTCTTGCCGTACTAGCCTGCCCCGCACATACTTGCATGGATACACCCATCCATTCCATCACTCATAAATCTACAGAAGACAGCAAATTGCACCGGGCTCTGGTGGGAGGGAGGTGTGGGGTGAGCTGGGGATTTATGTATGACCCTGCCTTTGAGGAGCTCACCTCTGGAGGAAAGTGCCCAGTTCTTTCTTAGGAGTCACTCTTGATTGGCTAAAGTTCTTAAACATTTAAAGCTTTGTAAAACTCAAAAGAATTCTTAGCATCTCATTTACAAGTTAATTTAGGGATTATCTCTTTTGGGTCCTCTGTCAGCCTGCATAAAAATTATCTTCATCCTTCACCACTTTTTTTTCCTTCTTGTGTGTGTCATGGTCACAGATCAGTGAAGTACTGCTAACAGTTTGGGGGGACATCAATGAGCATGACAAAAGAGGACATTGAGACCTAGGGAACAGAAGGGGTGTTAAGGTCCAGAGTTGGAACCAGGATTGGAGCCCAGGGCCTGACTCCCTGTGGGATACTCAGGCTCAGTTGGGAGAGGTTCTTCCAAATTGGGAGGGGGCTTGAAACTGAGTTAGATTGATGCAGGGTTGTTTTCCTCCTAAGAACCCCTGCTTTCAACTGCCCATGGCATCCCTGATCCTGAGCTTTGAGATTCTCTTCTGCAAAGACTTCTTTCCTCACTAGGCCCGACTTAAAGAGGTGAGGCAAATACACCCACTTATAAATTAGGAAAAGCAAATTAGCTCCCTACTTACCCCTGCCCTTCCTTCTGGGCCTGGGTGATCCCCTGGGTGCTGCACTCAACTCCAGACTGGTAAGCAACCCTTAAAGAATGAATTCCCAGGACTATAGGCTCCTATTTGAATCTGAATGCTTCCCCCTTTTGTATTATTTTCCACCCAAGCATCAAATAGCTTAACTGAAAGAGCAGTTCTGGTTGTAAAGGAAAATTACATGTTTTGACTAGAAATTAATCTTTGTTTTCTCCCATCTCCATGGATAATTGCCATATGTCACTTTCTACCCGTATGCTGGTGGAAGCCTGTTGGTATTTGGGGTGCTGGGCTGCCCCTCAGGAAGAAGTCCTGGGGAGAGGCGGCAATGTGGGCATGGGAACTCAGCTCCGCCTTGATTAGGAAAGCTGAGACCCTACATTTATTTTCAATCATGGTGTCACGGCTATAAGAGCTAAAACCAAAGGAGATAAAATTAGACAGGGAAAATGAGTGGACCAAGAATACTTCAGTAGGTGAGGCAGAGCATGAATACAGAGGTAAGCTGGCCTTGATCAAGTAGACTCAGGCTCTACTATGGGCCAGGAGCACTGACTACTGCATAGTGACATCATGGCATACGTATATAAGGAGCACATCCTGTGCTAGGCCTATGATGAGTCCTAAAGGAGCATAGATAGCATTAGTCCATCGGGAGCTCCAGTTGATAACATGCAAAATGCAATACTTAGCTGTGTACAGTAAGTATAAACAGCTACATATCAGATATGATCTCACTCATGGCTCCTTGTTACCTTCAAAGTAATATTCCAACTCCTTTTCTTGCTACTCAAGACCTTAATCAATGATTTAATTTAAACCAATGATTAAATTTGAGATCCTGCCCCCTACCATACCCTTGACATCAGAAACACCTCTCCTGCCTCTTACCATACCCTTGACCTTGGGAATAGCTGCTTTCAAAGACTTCCTGCCATATGCATCACCTGAACACATCCATTTTTACACTGCTATAACTTGTTCACCCTTTCCCTTTATTCCTTTCATTTTGTAGATCCTGAATTCCTACTAACTCATTAAAACTTTATCCAAATGTCATATTGTGTTTTTCTGTTCCTCTTCCTGCTTAAGACAGAGCTGTTTCCTCAGCTGGGCTCCTAGTCACATTCCATACACATACCCTATGCTGTCTTGTCTGGTATTTCTGCATGACTGATTTCTCCACTGGACAGTCTCATTCTTAAATCCTTAGTACATGGTGCAGAGCTTATATATGTTAAGACCTAAATAATGTCTATGACGTCAACAATACAATGGTAGAACTTGATGGAGGATGCTAAACCCCCTCCTTCAAGCTCATTGACCTTTAGAGGGTATTATTACCTCCCAAGTGCTGGGATTAAAGGTGTGCGCCAGCACTACCCGACTTGGACTTGGTTTTTTAAGGACATGAAGAGTTGAGATTGATGGAGTAGAAAGCAAATTTCACTAACCCAAGTTGGGAAAGCAAAAAGAAGCAGGCCTCAACAAAGCCTGCAGCAATGGTGAGACCAGTGTGGTTAGAGAAGTGGTGAAGTCAGAATAACCGTAAGATTCAAAGTCCCTTGCATTTGCCATTCAGCCCAGAAGTACCTACTCCACACCAAGCCTGATTTGGGAATTAGAGAATAAAACCAAACACATCAAACTCAAAGTTCTATGACAAACATAGATGTGCAACTCCCCAGGAAATAGTGGTGTAGGTGTGAAGTGGTGACCAAAGAACTGTAGAAGCCTTGAAAAGTTGGCTTCTAAAGCAGATGAATCTAAAGAAATGGGGAAGGGAACAGAGGTGTGAGCCACCTGCTGTTTAGGGCTTCCTTTCCTTCTCTGGATCCCCATATTTAATTACAGAGACACTCTGCCTTTCCAGCCACCCCATCGGCCTGTATCTGTGTCAGTAACAATAAACCCAAGCTTGTCTCTCTAGGGACCTTACATCTTCTTTGTCCTATAAAAACATCTGTCCTGTGTCCTCTGCCCCTCTGAGGTGTGAAGAACTACTCTCCCCAATGATCTGTGGATGGATGGCACCTGGTAATCTAGGCACCACTTCTCCGGCTCTCTTTTCACCAGAGTCTGCGAGACAGGAAGAACATGCATTCTTCTCCTTTTTGGAAAAGAACAAAATAGATTCTTACATCTAGGCAGGGACTCTTTTAACATCATACTGTCTCAGGCTGGGGAGATGGTTATAGCAACTGAGTTACATGTGTGTGTGAGACCCTGACTTCTGCCACTAGTGCTGAAAAAAACAAACAAACAAAAAAACCAACCAAACAAACAAACAAACAAAACAAACCTGAAAAGATCACACTGTCTGTAGATGGCAGTCCAAGCATGACCTTGTAAGACTAGAGTGTTAAGAAAAAAGGGATCTAGGCTCATCTCACCTGCAGTAGACAGTCTCCTCATGTTGGTCAGATCTTCAAGAAACATCCGTTTTCAGGCACTGAGACTGGTGGGAGGTTTGTCAAGGCCAGGTGTCCACTGTACATGAACTGGCACCGACTCCACCTTCATTTGATTTGTGACTCATCAACCACAAATAAAAGCAGTCATGCCAAGGTCAGAGCGCAATGGCCACAAGACACATCTTCAATCCTAATTCAAACAGCCTACTTCATTTCTGTTTCTAGCGGTCACCACTCTGACTTCATGTCGTAATCTTCAATTTGAGCGGTTGTTTTGCACAGTTCTGGGCTCCACCAAGCCTAAACAAGTTGAGGACAGCATCAATGTCTGTCTGTATCTTTGGCATGGCCAGCGTCTCTGGGGCCACAGTCAACAAATTATAGCAGGGAAGAGAAGCTTCTAGGGGTACTCACTCACATTCTCTAATTTAACTTCACGACTCTGCTGGTAGACTGGGATGGTTTATTCTCATTGTACAAATGAAGTTCAGAGAAGCTCAATTCCTTGCCCAAGGCCATACTTTTGAATTCAGCCAACTTGGGAATTCAGAGCAGTTCTTTGAGGCTTAAAATTAAGACCAGTCTTCCCACTGGGAATAAATCTTAAATCCAGTGACTACATAAATCAATTTGTCCATCAAAAATATAACAAATAAGGTACTGAATAAGGTAAAATGCAACAGTGAATAAAATCGGTTCCTGCTCCACGGGAGCTCATTATCTCTTATGTGAACAAAATCACTGCTGACTGATGGTGGTAATATTACTGTGTTGGGTGCTGGCTGTGGGGACATAGAGGTAAAATAGACACACTTCCACTTGCTGAAATCTCCAAGCATGCTAGGATGACAGACATTAGGAACTGCTGTGATAGGCTGAATAATAAAACTAGGATTCTAAAGTCCTTGGTGGTCATACAGGGGATGACAGAATGATGTCCCAGCCTAGCCTGCCAAGTGCTCTCTCTCCTCCCACCAAGTGCTCTTCCTCCTCCTCTGTCCTCTTCCTCTTCCTCCTCCTTCCTCTCTCTCTCTCTTTCTCTCTCTCTCTCCTCTCTCTCTCTTTCAAAAGGGATTTCCCAAGCCTATAGGACACCAAGACAGGCCTCCTTCCAAATTTCCAAACTATAGCTTTCTCTGTGTTCCCACTCCCTTCTCATGTGTAATGTTGAATTAGTTGGAATCCAAATGGCAAGATAATCAGATTGGAGCTATAGGAGAGTAAAATTTCTCCAGGCCTAAAATGAAGCAATGCATGCATGCATCCTTCCATCCATCGGCTGACCAGTCATCCATCCTACAGTCATTCATCCTACAGTCATTCATTGAGCTCCTATGACTGCTTTATACCAGACCTGGACTGGGTTCTGGGGACGTAGAGAAAAAGATGGCAAGCCCGCTGTACCTAGGAGGTCCCTGTCCAGCGTGGGAGATGGACATGCAAACAAGTGAACTGGCTGCAGTGTGTATATGGGCTGCAGTGTGTATATGAGCTGCATGTGTATATGGGCTGCAGTGTGTATATGGGCTGCAGTGTGTATATGGGCTGCAGTGTGTATATGGGCTGCAGTGTGTATATGGGCTGTCTTCTCTTTCTGTTGTTTCCCTTTTGCAGGAAAGAAAACCCCCCTCCTTACAAGCACCTGCCCCTGCGGGGCTCAGCCAGCAATGTCCCCAGCAACAAAGGGGACAAGAAGAGCTCACTGAACCACAAAGACCCTTCAACCCCCTTTTAAAGACATGGCACCTGGAAGCATTGTGGGGGCAGGAAAATGAATTTCCTGTTGGGACACGAAATTAAGTGCCATTCCCTGGTTTCCAAGACAGGAGTTTTCAGCATATTGCACATGCTAGTGAAGGGGGGGGAGAGAGAAATTTTATCTTTGATTTTTCCCTTTTCCTATTGGGAAATCAATTGTGAGCCCTCAACTCAAGGCTGAGTGGAGTAGGAGAGTGGAGTGAGCACAGACTTTATCTTCCACAGCACAGAGGCAAACCCACACACTACTCTCAAGAGGTCCCACAGGTCTCAGGTTGGTTCCCCATAAGCCCTTCTTCACCTTTTAAAGTTGTACAGTCACTACACAGGTGACTTCACTTAAAACAGGCTGCGATTGTTTCTAGGTTAGGCATGCAGTCTCCATATTTTCTGATCCAAAGCAACAGCAATACACATGCATGCCAAAGGCAAACAGGCTGTTGTGAACAATGGGGCAGAGTGTTTAAACTCAGAGTGGTCTCAGAAGCATGGTCACCATATCTATAAGCCTCATGCTCGCTCACTCCCTCAAGCCCCAGCATGGCAACTTCAGAAAGCTGTTCTGAAAGCCATTTCTCAACTTCCTGGGTAGTTTAATCGAAACTCTAGCTCCCCAGACAAAAAGCATTGCTCCCTCCTTTCGGAGAGCTGCTGTGGCTTAGGTTTGCAGTCCCTGCTGACAAGGATCAGGGGAGGTGAGCACTGATAATCTGCACTGGGGACAGGGTGACTACCAGGTGAGGGGACTGCAAGAGACAAAGGAATGCACCCTGGCAGGTAGGGGTGATGAAAGAAAATGACAGCAGAAGCAATTCCCAAGGCAGAGCAAGCCAAATAGTGTGCATTTTCCTGAAGCTTAAAGTGCCTTTGTGTGATGAATGGGTCCAGGGGAGTCTACTCCCTTCCTGTCTGTGGAAGCAGCAGGCTGAGTCACCATGGCAGCCTGCTAATTAAAATGACCTCCTGGAAATGAGGATTAGGACACAGGGAGAGGGAGGGAGGCTCCAGGGAGATGGGGCCTTCAGCACACAATTCCAGTTAAACATTCTTTGCGTTTGCCACAGAGATTTTCAAAGTTTATTGCAAAAATCAAGAGCAAAGCTTGTTTTCTCTTTCGCATATTGGTTTTCCGAAATGGTAACAAAGAACCATATGTTAGTTTGCTGTGAATGTTCCATTGTATATATAGCAACCTTCCTGGGTTTCTATTTCCCAAATAAAGTGGTTTGTGCAGCACCTCTGTTTCTTTGAGTGTTCTTGGCACCCTTCCCTTTTGGTTTCCTACTCTTGGAGGACAAGTTAATCTTTTTGAGATCAGGGGCTCTGTCAAAATGCAGAAGAATGGTCAGACTTGAACTCTCTACAGTTCCTCTGTCAGAATTCTGGGGAGCTTGAGAATGTGCCTGGCTCAACATAACCACCTTCAGGCAGTTTTGCAAATAGTAGCATCACTTTAGGTATTGTGGACTGTTGTACCCAGTCCGTGGAGACCCCCCTCAAAAAAACCACCAGGGAGACCAATTCACCAAAATGCAAAAGCAAGGTTTATTATCATGCATGTGTACAAGCTGCTCAGCACAGCAGCCAGGGGAGGTACCCCAGCCTTCTAGAGAGCAGTACTTAAAGGCAAAACCTAGAAAAGTTACATTAGCAGAGTTTGGGGGTGACAGGTTCAATCCTGATTGTCTAGGGGTGTCCTGGTGAAAAGCGATGGGTGTGTGCTGGCAGGTGATCCTATCTACAACGATTGGAACATTAGGAATTTCCTTTGGATGGTCTGTTCCTGGGTGGTCTCAGTTTATGGTCTTTCTTGCAACCAGGAATTGCCTCAGGGAAAACTACTGAGACTCAGGCCTCTATTAAGCTTATCATGGCTGGGTCCTACATAGACAAGAAGCAGGTTGCATAAAATAAGATTGTAGCTTAGACCTGCTTTCTTCCATGTCCATGTTGTGTGACCATACATGACTGCTGTATTTTTAAAAGCCTCTCTGCTAATTAGAACCCAGGTTAAAACTTGGAGATAGGCAATCCAGGTCCTAATTCCAAATTCAAACCCTGGCTTTATGTCTCAACATCCACCTAACATGGAACAGTCATTTTACCTCCATGGATCTCAGTTCTAGCACTTGTAAAATAGCAATAACAACACCCATCTCACTCTAACGGTTGTGAAGATTTGATGAACTTAAGCGTTCATCAGTCAGAAAGCTTATGTGCTCATTAAATGAGTAGTGAGTTCCTCATTATCAGAAGAATTCAGAGTAAGAATGGACCCCTCTCATGGAGAAAGAAGGGTCACCGTCTTGAGAGGGATGCTGTGTTTGAAGCTGGGTGCTCGACAGCATCATCCCTCATCTGGGGCTCTGGAAAGAAATGGCATGAGGCAGGAGATTACATTTCTGTCAGATAATGGAGTTTACACTATTCAATATCATTAAACACCAGACACAGGAATTTAAGTAACTGTGAATTATAGCATATTTACCACACTGATGTCTAGCATTCCTTAGAGGGGAAAAAGGTACTTATAAGGTAGACTACAGGCTTGCAGTGGTCTCTGTGTTGACAAAACAGGTTCAGAAAAGACTGTCCAGGGGTTGTCAGTGTCCTTGCTTGAGGTCTTGGCCAGATGATCACTTTCTCCACGGTGCTCTTGGATAAGGTCATACCTATGCCATCAAGTTGGTGAAGAAAAGCTTTCAGTGTGGAAGAGGAAGATATCACCAAACAGACAGGTGAGCCAGACCGAGACTTCCAGTCCATCCATCACATCTAGCCAATCTTCTCCAGTAACTTGGCCTATTTCTGTCCCAGGTTAGAATCACACATGGGTAGACCCGACCCAATCCGGTGCATTTCTGACAAGGAAAATGAGACAACTATGCAGGAAAGAAAGTGGGGAGGGACATGCTAGTCTCTGCTGATTCTCACCCACTCGTCATCGGGGGCAAGGGAAGCTTTGTTCTCTATTTCAGAGGCGCTGAACCCCAACTGATGCACATTTGCTCTCCAAAGTTGCAGCCAGTGAGCTGCAAACTTCCAGTTTCCCGGATGCCAGGGCCCACAGCCCTGGAGGCAGATCACTCACCTTAGGGTGCCATTGCCTTGCACAGGGGTCTCCTTTAGCTGGGCACATTCCCTGTCCTTTCCAACAGGGACAGCAGACAGGGTATAGGACAAGCTCGTGTCTTGTCAGTGTGCCTCAGTGACAAACCCAAGGCCTGTCCTGGAGAATCACAGCTCATTGTTCTAAACAGAAAGAGAGGAAATAAGCAGGGAGGTGGGAGATTAACATTTGTTAGACATGGAGTCATATATTCACCAAATGCTTGGTGAATGCATGTAGTGTGCCAGGTGTGGGGCCAGATGCCTCCAAATCCACTTCCTTATTGGATATCCTCCGAAGACTCATGAGGTAAGTGCACTTGCTGCATTTTCCAGGGGAGCACTTTGAAAATGCTAAGGACAAAATCCTTTCTTTGCATTCACTTGGATGTATGAACTTGGATCTACACTACTCCACAAGGAACCTCTTCCACTTGTCTGCAGGTAAAGTCTGGTCACACCAGGAAACAGTAGTGCAAACCATGACACTATTTCGATCTGGTAGAAACTGAGAGAAGAGGGTCAGGCATAGAGGGGCATGGAGAGATGCTGCAGAGGGGCCCCTTCCCATCTCTCACTCCAGACTGCCTGAGTGAAATCTTGAACTCCAGGATCCTTCAAAGCCAGGGGCTGGGAATGGGGCCCATTTCACACATGTTTCCAGCTCTCTCGGGGCCTTTGGAGGCTCAGTAATGTGGTCTTACAGGGCTCTTCCCAGAAGCCTCTGGGGTAGCTATTCTAGCAGTTTCCTTATCAGCCCAGCCTTCTGGACAATAGGAACTGAGCCTACTGTATGATAGTTCCTGCCTCCTGAGTACTGTAAGGGCATCAGCATCTGAAGTCTTTCCCCGGACGACCCACGCCCAACCAATAAGGCTGAAGGATCAGAGAGAATGAAGGAGAAACAGCTTAACAGGAACAGTAAATTAAACCAGTCTAAGTGTGAATCCCTGCTCGTCTCTACTCATTGTGTGGCTTTAGGCAAAGGATTTGGCTTCTTTAGGCTTCTGGATCATTGTCATCTGCAAAATAGGAGTGATTAATATCTATTTCCCACAGTTAAGTTAGGGATTAAGTATAATAATGTCTGTACAGGATCTGACACAGAGTAGAGCCCCTTGCCTGAGTCCCCACCCCTCTTGTGCCTCTCTCCTGCTTGCTAGAGTTAGAAGTTCTTTTCTTCAAGCCAAAGAGCAGACAGAAGTATGAATACCTCCTAAAGAAAGGACAGGTGTGAGAGAGGCACCCAGGGGAGATGGTGGGTGTGCACTGTGGGATGAGAGTCAGGGCAGATGCTTCACTGCACTGTATTCATCCTGTGGCCTCAGCTCTTAGCAGAGGTCCTGTAGCAGCATTGACCTCACAGAGTGGAAAGGACAGTGATGGAGTGTCATGGGCAAGAGGCCCTGGATTCCTGAAGAGGAGAGAAGAGGCAATGTAAGATGGGGTACAGAACCGACTGAAAAGAAAGAGGCCACACTCTGTAACATCCCAGGTTTTATTAAAATAGCAGCAAGCAGCTCTTCTTAGCAGGACATGTACCAGGCTCTTCCTGGGATACCTTTGGATCGTAAACAGTGTTTCAGGGATGCTGTGGAACAACCAGACTCACAGAATTGGCCAGATCATACTCAGGAATTCCTGAAGGGCCTTCACAGTTCTACCCAGTCTTAGGGTGTGTGGTGGTCAAGGTGATCTCCCTGCTCCAGAGGAAAAGGCTCAGTGCAATGAGAGTAGGTTCCGTGCTTGTGGTCCTTGGCCAGTAAGTAACTAAGACAGACCCCAGGCACACACTCATGTCTGCCACACCCCAAGGTCTTCTACTTCACCCCAGGCCTCAATACAAAGCCTGGGCAATTCAGAAAGTCAGTCTTTACCATGCTCCTCCCTGCTTAAAATTCACTTGTCCCCAGTGATCTGAGATTTATTTTTGGCTGTCCTCGTGTCTGTCTTAAATACAGATCTGCTGTTTACTCTGGCATCACCTGGGAGACTAATGTCCTCATTTTCTACCTTGTCCTCCATGCTGCAAAGCCTGCTATTCTCATTCTCAATTTCAATTCTCATTCTCCATCTCTTCCCACACAGATGACCAGTTTCCAAGGCCCATCACTTCTATATTTTGATGTGTCTGCCCTTATACAGTGTTGTAGGATGGTGTCAATGTCAGACAGACCTGAGTTTTACTCTCAACCCCAACACTTGCTGGCTGGCTGAATCAGTTAAAGCTGTTAACCTTCCCAACTTTACATGGTGCAGTTAAGACCTGTCAAGAGAACTATCATCCATTTCCCTTCCTCCAGCTTTGCTGTGTCCTCCATGTTCTCCCTCCTATCCATTCCCATCATCATCTTTAAATTGATTGCTGGAATGGCATCTGACTGACCTTCCTGCCTCTGAATGCTTTCCTGCTAACCTACTGTCTTGTTGGAAGCTTCCAGGATCTCTAGAAAACATGACTTCATAGTTATGATACCTTTCTGAGAGCACTCTTTCAGTCCAGATATCGTTCTATTCTGTCTATCATATTCTGCTTAATTGCCAGGGCCTGCTGGTCCTACCTGCTCGCTCTCTTCTACCCACCAGCTTTACTCCTCTTAACCAAACAACATCATCTATACATGTGCATGTAATAACAATTAATGAAAAAGTGGTCAGGAATTTGAATGGCAGTAAGGAGGGGGTATATGTGAAGGTTGAAGGAAAGAAAGGGAAGACAGGAATAATGTAATGATATTAATCTCAAAAACAAATGAAAAGGAAAAAAATGTAAAACAAAAAAGGAAGAAAGATCTTCACTATTTAAGAGTTAGGTTATGCTGGCCATGATGTCATTAGTCTCTGCTGTAATCAAGACCTTGTTTCTTTTTCTTTTTTTTCTTTGTTTTTTTTTTTGGTTTTTCGAGACAGGGTTTCTCTGTAGCTTTGGAGCCT
>LOJH01001180.1:2401-28209 GCA_001685095.1 Ellobius talpinus
GTGACGGGGATGTGAGTGTGAGGTGACTGTGTGTGAGGTGAGTGTGTGTGACAGGGATGTGTGTGAGGTGAGTGTGTGTGACTGGGATGTGTGTGTGAGGTGAGTGTGTGTGACGGGGATGTGAGTGTGAGGTGACTGTGTGTGAGGTGAGTGTGTGTGACAGAGATGTGAGTGTGAGTGGGTAATGGTTCTGTCCGTTTTTCTGGTATAGAGTTATTGTGTTCAGCACAGCACGTGAGAGGGACCTCACTCTCTCATGGGAGATTGGGACGCCTGTCAGGCACATGACCCGCTGACCTCTAACAGCCCTAACAATGATCTTTCTTTAATTCTGGAGGCTGAGTTTTTAGTTCTGCTCAGCACATTTTTTGGGTGTTGCTCTGACTCAGGCGGGAAAAGCAATAATACCAAATTGCTTCTCTACAAACTCTGGAGTGACCTCTAGCAAAGGTCGTGAGTCCAGAATGGGAGAACAGGAATAAGGTCTGAAGTACTGGCCTAACAGAACCTTACTAAAGAGGGTACCGTAGTGGGAGGGGTCAGAAACCGTAGCTATGGTCATCATGGGTACTGCCCAGACAGATGAAGCCAAGGGATTGAATCTTGGCTTCCCCCAAATCTCAGGTAAATGACCCATCCTCGCCAACCCTGCTCTCTTCATGTAAGTGAGGGCAACCGTGATGTAGACCCACCAAGTGCTTGCTCATCATTTTAAGATTCCAGAGCTCGGAAGCCAAAGTTATTGCTCTGGTGCTAAGTTACCCGGTAGGAAAATGTGATCCAAACTAAACTAATTTAGTAGGAAAAAACACCACAGATGCTGGAGAAGTTGACATTGTAAAGACGAAGACATTAGCACAAAGAGGTGAATGCTTTGTCCTTGGTCACACACCTAGCAATGCTGGAGCCAGGCTGTGAGTCCAGGCGGCGTTCACTTCTGAGTCTCTGTGACGTAGTCTGGCCTAGCAACAAGTCTGTTTTTACCCTGTTAATTTCAGTGCTGTCCTTATCTCTGCTCTTCCTGGCACTGGCTCTGTGCCCCTGCAAGGTTAAACATTTGCTTTGTCTCTGTAACTTCTCCCTGGATTAGGAGATTCCCACACAAGAGTCAAAAAAAAAGGACAAAGACACACACACACACACACACACACACACACACACACACACGGGCCAAGAGAACATGGCGGTCGGAAATGAGCCCCTGAAGTAGAGCAACCCCTAATTTTTAGAATTGAAGTGGACTCACTGTACGTGGTGGAGGACTTAATAAAGACGGTTCATCCAAGTCCACCGTGCACTTTGAGCTCATCCACCACCATAGTCCCCCCTTGCTCCCTCCTTCCATCCCTTTCCTGCTAGGCCCCTTTGTTTGCCCATGTCGTCTCCGTTCGACTTTTGAACCTAACTATAAAGCACACAGGAGGAAATGTGGTGTTTGTCCAAGTCTGGCTCACTCCCCTGCCTGTGACCATCTCCAGACCCACCCTCTTTCCTATTATTCTTTGTGGCGGAATGTCACACTGTCTGAATCGACTCCTTCATTGCTGGACAATGGGTTCCTTCTACTGGCTACCAACTATAAACAGTAAACATGGATTTACCTGTCACTGTGGTGTGTTGACTTAAGATTTCCTGTGTGCATTCCCAGGAGCTCTACAGCTAGAGCATATGGCAGCTGGTTTGGGAAACCTCCATATTGATTTCCATAGTGGCTAGGGACACCCTCATTTTAACTGATGGTCCTGTAGGTAATAACCTAGGCCATTGTAAGCTGCGATGTTCCTAGAATTGTGCCACATGTCAACTGCTTAGTGACTTGATGCGCAAATTTTGGATGAGAATGGCTACCGTCCTGGAAGTTAACAGCCTGCTGGAATGGGAAAGACAACACCCCACCCCATACCCACTCATCATAGGCACTCCCTTCGCTTCTGTTCTCACAAAAGGAAGAAGTGGGGTGAGGTGCCTGAGACCTCAGCTTTCATCCAGGAACTTAGCTAGAACTTGTGTTTTCTGTCAGTGCTGTGTTTCTGTCAGTGTGATTAGTGTCTGCTGTCCTCAGTGGGCACCAGGCTCACCACATGGACGTCAGGCTGCTCCCCAGAATACCACATCATCCTTCGCTTTTTCTGCTCTATAGAGAATAAAGTTATTATCTGTGTCCTAGATTGCGCTAATAACTCAGGGTGAGAACCAAAAACCTCTCCGACTCTTCTTCCCCCACAGTAATCTAGAAGCACTCCACCTCAGGGAGTTTAGAGGGGCCACTGGTCGGCAGGTTTCTGTTCTCAGCTCAATTCCTATGCCGCTTCATTGTAATTACACATGTGGCGAGTCTCAAATATACTATTATTCAATAACCTCTGCGTTTTGTTCCCCTTCTCTTCCCGTCTCCCTCTCTCTGTTCAACCCCATCTTTCTCTTCCATTCCATATCAGGATACTGGCCTTCCTACAACATCCCTTTCCATGAAAAGATCTACAACTGGAGTGGCTACCCACTGTTGGTTCAGAAGCTTGGTTTGGACTACTCTTATGACTTAGCTCCACGAGCCAACATCTTCAGGCGCGACCAAGGGAAAGTGACTGATGTGACTTCCATGAAATACATCATGCGATACAATAGTACGTAGCACATTTCTCAAGAGCCATTCTTTAAAACTCCTTTCCTTCCCCCATGGAATAATAACCTATGCAAGTTGATCATCTTGTTCTAGAAGAAATTATAAGAAGTTGTCTGCTCAGTATTCAGGATACTATTCATGCTGTACACATATTGCCGAACAAATAGAACATTTGCCTCCTTTATAGAATCTCAGAGAACTTTTTGAAAGGCTGGCAGTGTGGCCCAGCAGAGAAAGACACTTGCTGCCAAGCCTATTAGCCTGAATTCAATCCCCTAGTCCTTCACAGTGCAAGAAGAGGATTCCCATAGTTTGTCTTCTGACCACCACAGGCATGCCATGACATGCTTATGTGCATACACACATTTAAGCAGACACAAATTCAATTCTTGATCCTGTCTTCTCCTTGCAAATGTTGGAATTGTGGGTGTATATAACCACACCTGGCTCTACAGACTTTTTCTTACCTGACCGCCCCCCCCACACCAAAAAAGTTGCATGTAAAACATAAAGGAAATGATCCAGGTTGGGAGGGCCCTTTTCCTTAACACCTCTCGACCTCCTGCCAGCAGAACTCCCAAGGACAAAAGAAGCTAAAATACTCATAAATGTTTTCTTTTGATGAAGACTCTCCAAGGCTAATTTGTTTATCATCTGCTGGAAAATGGTGATGCACATGTATCTTATCTCTTCTTTCTGCTCTCCCTGGGGTATGGTTCTTGAGGCAGCTGGGCCTGGAACAAAGAATTTGCAGCTTGTCATTCCCTAGAGCAAGCCTAGAGAAATGCCTGTAGTGGGAAGCAGGTTGGGTTTCTAATGCCGTGAAAAGACACCGTGATCATGGCAGTTCTTTTAAAGGAAAATATTTAATAGGATGGCTTACAGTTCAGAGGTTCAGTCCATTATCATCATGGTGTGGAGCATGGCGGTGTGCAGGCAGACACGGTACTGGATAAGTAGCTGAAAGTCTCCATCTTGCAGACAACAGGAAGTGGTCTCCATGTCACACTAGGGAAGCTTGAGCAAGAGAGATCTCAAAGCCTACCCCAACAGAGATACACTTCTTCCTACTCCACACCTCCTAATAATGTCGCTTCCTTTGGGGTCCATTTTCTCTTAAACCACTACAGCTGGGGCACCCTGTCAAACACAATCTTTAATGATTCAGGCATGAATAGATCCAAACTCTTACTTTGGATAAGTAGATCTCAGAATAACCGACACCTGTAATTTCCCATCGTTGTGTCTCCTAGATTACAAGGAGGACCCCTACAGTAAGGGTGATCCCTGCAATACCATCTGCTGTCGTGAGGACCTGAATGAAGCCAGTCCCAGCCCTGGAGGTTGCTATGACACCAAGGTAACTCACATACCTTACTTTCCAATTTACTTCTAATGAGGAGTTAGGCTAGAGACAGAGATTTTTTTGTGTGGCATAAAGCCCAGTGTCTCTAAACATATATGAAATTCAGGAAGCAGACTGTTCCTATAGATAACAGAATTTACCTTATATAGTGAAGGATCAATCTTCCCTGAACTGACACGCTGCCTAAGAACCATCTGGACTCCAGTTCTGGGGTATCCAACGCCCTCTTCTGGCTTCCAATGGCACTGCATGTGTGTAGTGCACATACACACAGGAAGACAAATATTCATACACATAAATCTTTTAAAATTCATTTTAAAATGTGTACAATCATAGCATAATAACATTTTTATGATGGCCCTAAGGGGGCCAAAGAACCATCTTACTGAGAGTTCTGTGGTTCTATATTACACATGGATTAAGGAATATGTTTTAGCCCAGTTGGCCAAAGCACTTCAGGTTTTTGCAGCAAAATGAAGTTTGCTCATTGCCAATAACAAAAGCCAGCTAACAGCATGTTGATAGACTGCCACCATGGAAGGACCTAAACCACCAGAGACCCAGTGAAGGCTACAAGCTTGGCCTTTTTCTTGAGAGCAGGCTGCTCCAGACCTTCCCATACATAAGCTGGCCTTTTAGCTTCAAGATGCAGCTTTCATCTCTTTGACTATAGAAGCTCCCACACCAGTTACACTTTCCTTCACTATCAGCCATCCTTCACGGGGGAGATGCTTTTCAGAGTCTGAGCCCTAGCTCTCCCTTCCAGCCAGGCATGTGAAGGCAAGACTTCAGTTCTACGGATGTTCCGTGCTGTACAACCCAGGAAATAAAGAAGAAAGTGGCACCAGGGAGCCCCAACATGTGTTGTTTCTTTCCATGGTATTCACACTTTCAAGAGGAAAGTGTATGGGAAGTGCTGCATTTGTCTCAGACAACATGCAGAAAACCGTCTCTGTTACCCTGTATGGAAGAACCAAAGTCAAGCTGTCATCTGCCAGATGCTGTTGCCCGAATAAGCTTAACATGCATTGTCTTCCAGCTACTTCAGATGCATCGCGTTCTTTCCCCTCTAACGCTAGCTACGCTTCTATCCCAGAGTCAGGGGTTCTGGAGTGCCCTTTGAGTGCGTGGCTCATCCTTTAGAACCCTTGTTGCTGCCCTAATTAACAGCAGCCTCTGCTGAGGATTTGCTGGCTTTAGGCCTTTGATACTCCCAGTAATTCGTACTTTGGTCTAGGAAGAACAGGCACGAGTCCACTTTCTAAATAAGAAAACTGAGTCGTGGAAACACTAAAGCGATCTTAATGAACCTTGTGGGGCTACAATTCTGAACTGGCCATCCCACTGCGGAGCTTCTGTCTATGCTGCTCTCCTAGTAACTCCCATTTGGATGCTAAATGGATGCAGAAGCACGTGTCATGGAAGGGATGCAGCTCCCAGGAAACTGTCTCAAAGGCTTGCAGTGCGCCCGTGAGTAGGGAGATGAAGACTACACAAGCTCCAGATGGTCTTTTAAAATGTTGTCCTCTCTGTTCCAGGTGGCAGACATCTTCCTTGCGTATAAGTATGCAGCCTATGCCATTAGTGGTCCCACAGTACAAGGTGGCCTTCCTGCCTTTAACTGGAATCGGTTCAACAAAACTCTTCATGCGGGGATGCCAGAAGTCTATGACTTTGATTTTGTTACCATGAAACCAATTTTGACACAGTGAAGGATGGAGGAGGAAAAGGACACTGTGACTAAGACTCCAAAGGCACTCTATTTAGCTCTATTTTCCCATCTGTACATTTAATAAAAAAATATTAAATTCCCTTCCATTTTCCAGATTTTTGGTTTTACAGCAAAACCATTTCCTGCAGGGTGGAGAGCAAAATGAACACATGAAAGGACAGCAGAACCCATTCTCCCCTCCTCTGCCTGCAGATGCCAACCACAGCCCACGGTATAACCAAGCTCTAACCAATTGAGCTTGAGGTAAGATGAGGGTCATTTTCAGGCAAAAGCCATTTTAAGACACCTGCACCTCCCGTGTTTGTTCTCCTTCCTCTGCTGGCCAATGCCAACGGCAAAGCCCAAACAGGAGACACTGTGACCCTATCTAATCAGGCAGCGGGTCTACAGAGCAACTTCTTCAAAGCTAGGGAATAGCATGGGGGTTGAGTGCCAGGGAATTGCCAAATAGGCTAAATAAGACACACTGAACAGTGAGCACAGGGTGAATCTGAGCAAAGAAACACACACACAAGCCAGGAACTCTCGGAATGAACTGGAGTACTCAAGAATGTTAAAAACCCAATCATTTATTTCAGAGTACAAATTTCAGGCTTGCTGGACAAATCCCCACTACAGTTAACACTTACACAGACAGCACTCTACTATACATGTAGGAAAGAAAATGAAAACTTTCAAAACCTAATAGAAAATAGGGCAAGTTGCTACAGTCCAGTTATTGAGACCTCAGGAAGGCCTTACATCATTTTATTATTTACACATCCAACCGCAATGAACAAAAACCAGAATGCAAGTTGTCCTGCGAGGGGCTTATTTTTACATTTATGTTTGAAATTGTAGATAAAATTCTCAAGCTAGGATTCCCAGGTGTTTGATTGCTTAATTCCCTTATTTACAAAAGGAAAAGGGGGGAAATATTCATTTAAATATTTAAATGATAGGTACTCAGTTGTCTCTACATAAAAAACACAAAAATAAAAGTTCGAACATGATAAAAATCATTTGAAGATGAGAGCGGCGTGTCTTCAGCTACTCCCTTTCAGCTGGCTCAAGGGGATGAGGTTTAAGAATTTGGTAAGTCTCCTACACTGACAAACCCCTCATGGTTACTGTTCTAATTTTTTGTGTGCCCCTCAAATATTTCTTTGAAGCCATTTGCCCAGAAAATAATTAAGGCAGGCAGAATCACACAACTGCCCAGTTATCATCTATGCACAAGGACATGTGTTTTTCCATGAGAACCAAACATGTGACCCAACCAGAGGGAAGCAGGAAAAAAATATAATGAAGATACTGAATGGCCTAAGGACGAGTGAGGGACTTGGAAGGCTGTCTTTGTGGTACTTACAGGGTGAGATAGCAGCATCTGGAAGTGAGAAGATGCCACACACAGCATTTTAAATCATATACAGTACTGGGAAACTCATGGGAAGTGAAATGCCTCCAGGCAGCATTGACACTAAGTGGTAATTTGGAGGATGTTTAACACAATGAAGCAAGCAACAAGAACATCCATCCGGCGTGTAAAGAAAGTGCCAGAGATGTGCCTGAAACTCCTGAGATACACGTTTTTTTAAAGGTATCCCTTATCTGGCACATGGGTGGGGGTTCATGGAGGATACCTCTGTGAGGTGAATGGTGTCCCAGCCAAGTATTTCCAAGGAAGAAAACTCTCGTTTCTTTCATAAAGTCACGCTTCACTGCACAGTACAAAGTATTCTACAGTTTAAAACTTGAGCCTAGAGAAACAGGGCCAGTCACGTTGTCAAATCAATGGCCTTTGTATGCCAATAGCAAGTACATACATGAAAGAGGTGTGCTCACGCTTAAAATGGGGTGGAAAGTTAACGGCAGAGAAGAGTAACAAACGTTACTATTCCCGTTTATTACTGTACAAACACCTGACACCTCAGGATGGCACTTTTCAGGATTCCGGGTGAGGCAGTACTTACCAGTATTGTCAGGCTAAAAATAGAGCAAACGTGAATCCCCAAATGGGACAACTGAGCTTCTCTGTGATTCTTTGAGCAGGAGGCAACAGAGAGCCATGGGACATGCACTGCTCCTAAATCCCGAGGGCGCTGAGGCCTGTGGCTGCTTCCAGAGAAGTCTTCCATTCTCCCCCACAGACAGCCAGACAGAAAGCCAGTGCCCATCTGCCCCACAGAAAAAAGCCTAGCACACACCAGAAAACCCAACGTGGCTGCTGCCCGAAGCCTTGTGGCAGGTCATCTGAGGAGACTGTATCCAAAAGTGTGTTTTCCCTCAACAATTACAGTCTCTCTTCATACCTGATTTCCAATCTGGAAGCAATTACCTTCTGCAGTAAAGTTACATCTAGAGCCATTATTTAAGTTTTTTTATTTTTTGACAAAAATCCCCAAGTAGAAGCCAAAACAACGAAATATAGTAATCCCACTGGGCTTTCTTCACCTAATTATATAACACTATGGAAACATTTAAAAAAGAACAAGAGAAAAAATGATTAGTGAATATAAATATATTCATCCGGGAAACTTCCATTGGCTATTGGGCAGACCAGCCAGTAAAACCAATTTTGCGTATGTTTTTCTAGACTGACTTGCTTGTGGTCTTTTTTTCTGGGAGTGGAAGGTTAGGAGAATTTAACACTTTGGCAACTGCAGGCTTCCTTCATCAGCCAAAATGTTCATGCACACTGAAGATGAGAGAGCAAAGACAGGGAGAAGTCACCAAAGACCCTGTCGTCACAACTAGACAACCCTGCTATCAGCCACCCAAGGCTCAAATACACAATGGGACTGGAGCTCTCCGCTTCCAATGCCAGCATAAGAGAATGACTGATGAAGGCAGATAAGTATGTCTTAAAATGCTGGAGGAGGAAAGAGCTGGAAAGTGACTGCACAAATCCCACAATGCCTCACTCACCCTTGCCCTCCCCCTCTTCTGCAACTCTAAAGCACCTGGCTGACTCCCTGGGCATGCACGGGTGAGCCTGCACCTGTCATCTTTGCGGGGGAAAGAGAAACACTGCACTGACTGGATCTAGGAGCTATGTGGAATGACCCAAAAGGACATGCTTCTAAGTTCTAGCCAAAGTTGACGAGATCAGACAGTACTGCGCACCACCACTCGAAGTGAAGGCTAAAGCAGGAAGGGTCTCTCTCGGAGAATTGGAGATCTGAGCTCCAGCTCTTTCGTGAGCATTTACTGTCTGGGAAAGGACACTCTCCATAAGTGATGAGATGAACCAAAACTTCCTGCAGATTCTCTAACAATACAACATAGACATTAAATTTTCTTAAACATGGCCTATTTTATGCAGTTAAATAATGGGCAAAAGTAAAACAGGGAGTCAAATTTTTGGATTTTGTGATATAGTGATGTTATAAAAGATGAGGAAAACACACCCTACACAACTCGGTTCTAAAAATGCATAAAGGGTGTGGTATTCTTGGTGGCAATGAATAAATGAAAGCTGAAAGAGAAGAAACAATGACAGGCATGTGGTCTATGTATTTCTGTAGCTTCTAAGGCACAATACAAATGGAGAAGCCAGATTAGGGACTTGGGGTACAGATATGACATTTTTTACCTAATCAGTAACACAGAAGAAATCAAAGAAATTATGGGAAGAATACTACTTCTGTTAAAATTCATCTGTTTTAAGCTAAATATGTTTTTTTCTTTTCATTTCTTTGGGCTTTGTTTCGAGTCTTTGATCTTCTAGATTCCCCTAAAGGTAGAACCAGGCCAGCAACCCCTCAGATTCTTTATCTATTGCTTCCCACCGGAACAGAGGTAAATATAAGAGTGAAAATGGGGACTGCACTGTGATAAACACACGCCCAGAAATTTAAAGCTTAAAACAAAAAGAAAGAAGACACACACGAACACCCATATGAATTCCCCAGCCTCATAACTAAAGCAAAGAACAATTTACATTTGAAACCCCTGAAGCTTGACTTGTTCAGGGGAAGACTTGCTTTACTGGCTGAATTTATTATACTTCAGTTATAAACAAACATAGTGTGTACACTCATCTGTCCAAGAGATCTTGTACAAGGTGGATTTTACATTAAATTTTATGCACAAGATTAAAAACAAGCCCAAAATGTGGAACTTTGAAAAGAGGAAGCTGAAGGCTCCAAGGTCTAACTGTTCTGGGAGGAAGAGATCACGTCCGTGGACTGAGGGTCACAGAAAGGCCCAAAGCGTCCGTAAATGTCCTTGGCGCGCACCGCAAAGTAGTACTTGCTGCCAGACACGAACTGAGTGAGAGTGCAAGCCATTGGCAAAGGAAGGGCTTTGACTTCGCCAATTTTTTTCCACTGAGAGGGCACAGTGGCACTGGGTTCCTCGTGGTAAGCATAGAGATGGTAGCTGTCAACAGTAGCACAGCTCCGATCCACTTCCAGGACACTCCACGACAGCACGATGCCATTCTGACTCTGAACTCGTGCTAACTTCAAGTGTGGTTTCTGAGGCAGAGAAGTGCTGGCAGCTTCTGGGGGCAGACGCTGAGGCTGTGGGGCTTCCGGTAAGGGTGCTGGATGCATAGGGCGTGGGGGCTCCTAAGAAAGAGACATGTGTTGATTTCTAGTGATTACACAATCATTTTAGAAGATACTTTAGTGATCATAGAGAGAACATTTCAAATTAAGAACTCTGAAAACCACCCGACAGCACATCCAATTTTGGCAGTTCTATTCAGTGATAGATAAGCAATCATGCTCCAAGGTACGGTGCTGAGCTTGCTCAGCTATAGTTCCTAGGCAGAAAATCCTAAGTTCTTCATGGACAGCAACAATTACTGAAGAGACGCTGACACTAACAAAGAATTTACAATTCAATGTTCTCTACTGTAGATTCTTCTTTTAGGAAAGCATTTAAAATTATGTATAACATATAATCAGCAGAGAAGCACACTCATTTTACGTAGAACATACAATCAGCACATGCAAGCACACTCAACTTTAGACCCACACTATCCTACAAAGAAGACAGCAGCACATGGATGAATAATGCTGACCATGCACTATGTTCTCGGCCAGGCTGGATGAAGAAGGCAATGCTGTGAAGGACAAGTGGACTTACAGATGCAGAAATGGCCAGATGACCCCCAGCCAGCAGGGCAAAGGTGAGCAGATGAGCAGAGGGAGCCGGGAGGCTAACAGACAAGAGGGAGTGTTAGCACTCCTTTGGCATAGGGTGCATGAAGAAAAGACTATCTGGAAGGGGGTTAAGGCCCAGGGATTCAGAGCATGGAACTGGCCCTGGAAGGCCTGCTGACACAATGCTGCACGGCACTGCGGCTACTGCAAACATCGCCATCACAGCTGTTCTAAGACCCCCCAAAAAGATACAGAAAACAGAGTTCAAGTGCAACATACTACTCCCTGACTTGGTATTGGAGTCCAAATGTCATTCCTTACCAAACTTCATGTAACAAAACATGGCTAAATACAAGGTGGGGATATAGTTCAGTGCAAATACTGGTGGACAAGGCACTAGGTTGATAATCAGCACCCAAACGGAACAAAGCAAAGCAGTATTTCATTATATAGATAGATGATGTGGGAGTCCCCTCTGTATGTTATGAATATGTTTTATTACCATTGGTTAATAAAGTTTTTTCGGCCTATAGCAGGGCAGAATATAGCCAGGCTGCAAGAGATAGAGAGTAGGCAGGGTCAGAGAGATGCCATGTAGCTACTGAAGGAGATAGATGCCCCAGAACTACCTGGTAAGACACAGCCTTGTGGCGATACACAAAATAATAGGAATGGGTTAATTTAAGATGTAAGAGTTAGTTAACAAGAAGTCTGAGCTAATAGGCCAAGCAGTGTTTTAATTAATATAGTTTCCGTGTGATTATTTCAGGTCTGGGGGGCCAGGAATGAACGAGCAGCCTCCGCCTACAGATAGTTTGAATAAACTAGTGGATTATGTGAAGGTTCAAGAGTATGCTACTAAATTCCAATGTTTTATTACAATCAAACTGTCAAAAGTGCAAGACAAATTATTCTAAAAGCGCAAGAACAAAAGTGCCAAGTCACGGTTTAAATGTGATTCCCCTAAGGGATCACCGGTGAGTTGGAGTTCTATATGCAGAAAGGGGACTCTGCTCATTACCACCAATGAAAGAGAGCATGCAAAAATACAAACCCTACTGTAAGAAGAGATACTATCCACAAAGGACAAGGAGAGGCTGCGGATGCTAAGCTACAGGGCTGAAGCTGAAAAGAGTGTGAATCATATTCTGATGATTTCAAGGAATGTGGATGTTTTGCTGAAAGGCATTATTCCTAGTAGTAAAGAAATTATACATACATTTGTAGAGAGATATATGAGTCACCAGTTAACAGACAAAATCAAGTTGAGCAAAGCCCACATTTAAGGGAGTAACACACTGAAAGCTGGATTAGGCCTGACAAAACAGCAGCAATAGCTGTTCTTCCTCTGATCATCTCTTTCTGCAGTACTTAATCATCTCAGTTCATTAAAACCATACAGCTAAAAAGAGCTAAGAGAAGCTGGCTAAAGTCACAGGCTTAGGAAAGCACTGGAATTGAGTGGGTCTGCCTAGAGCTCATGTGGTCAGCCGTGTTCCTTCTAATATGTTGAATATTTATGCTTGTTGAATCCACTCATGCCTCCAAACCAGTTAAAACCAGGCAAGAGTTTTGTTTTCTCAGTGCAGATGGGGTTTCTGTTGAAGTTTTTGGGAAGAAATACATCACACTAGGTATTCCTTTAAAATAAGCAAGTGTGGCTACACAGGTCAGTGAACCGTCTGGAACCCCAAGTCCTGGAGACTACGGCAAGACCACCATGAGCCCGAGGCCAGTATGAGCTAGATGGAGACTGGCCTCGGAGGAAACAGACCAATACAGCAAGTGCTGTAGGAAGACAGTGACACAGACAGAAAAAAGCTCCACGTGCGGGAAACTGCTGAAACTGCATACAGGTTACACTTTGAAGGCTTTAATAGCAGTAGATAAAATTAGAAGTCAACATCTCTAGCAAAACAATTTAAGCTATGAGGAGTTCTAGATTTACAAAGCAAAACGTCTCAAAAGCTGTTGTTGATTATGAAGTGGGAAAACCATCCTAGTTTATATTACAATTCCCTGAAGAAAGCAAAGCATTCTTTTGTAGCTACAAGAACGGCAAATTTGTGGTGCACCTCAGAACAGCCAGAACTGAATGAAGCAAAGGAAGATCCCGAGGAGGATGAGATTGGGCTGGGACTAGACGCACTATGGGCACAGGCACAGCACCACTAAACACTTCATGACGTACTAGCCTTGTGTATTTATGTTACTTTATGTTTTACAGCATGGGAACACCACCGCTAATCCCCATAGGATGCTAAGGGCTCCAGCAGACAATAGGGCTCTTAGAGTGGAGAGACTCCATTTAAGTTAGAAAATCCCAGCTCCAGCTCCAGCTCCATCCAGACACATACACGCATTAAGTGTTGGGGAGTGTGGGCTTAGGGAGCACACTGCCTTGTGCTGGTTCCTCAGTCTGTAAATATCGGTTGCTACAAGGGCAATGGAGACTTTAGAAACTCTGCGCTGTGTGAAAACAAGCATGCTGCCATATTGGGAAGAAGATGAACGCCAATGACAACTATGGGTGCTGTATAAACACATTTTGCTAGGTAATGTGTATCACCTTTGACTTCCTGCATCCCTTCTCTGACGGCCAGCATCTCTCTTCATATATATCCTACATATATTCATATATGTTCCTCAGCGCCCCTGAAACTCGGGTATAATCTTGTCACACTACAGTATGGCCTAGTTTGATGCTAAGTTTAGAGGGAAATACTTTATTTACTGTTCTTTTGTAAAAAAAAATGCATTCTGAAAACCAATGGATAGTTTAAAATAAACTAATGACAATACAGTAGTTCTAAGTACAAAGTCACAAGACAAGGAAAGAAGCACCCTTTAATTTGCAATGGGTTAGAAGTGCTGTCTACCACCCCACAAGCCCTGGCTATTGCCCTGTCTGCACTCAGGGAGCAGAGGCCCTAGACACTTTCTCAATGTGTAAGGGTAACTTCACTAAAATAACCAACTACTCAAGGGGAGAGAGAACTGTCTCTTTCCTTTGACAATATTACTTTTAAAAAGGAAATGGTAGCCAGGTGATGTTGGCACCCACTTTAAACTCAGGATGCGGAAGGCAGAAGCAGGCAGATCTGAGTTCGAGGCCAGACTGGTCTACAAAGTGAGTTCTTTTTAGACAGCCAGAGCTACACAGGTAAAGAAACTATCAAAAAAACAGCAGCAACAACAACAACAACAAAAGGCAATGCTGTCTGGAATGATGTGACAGCTTAGTCACTGAGGAAGTCTGAAAGGCAAGCACTGATATTTACAGTATGCACTTGTGGTGGCCGGTGATGCACCGTGAGCTGAGGCCCTGCTGATCCCAGGGTCAGTCCGTTGTTCACAACGTATGTGGTGGTCTGAGGCACTCGAACTGTAACACCTGGAAAAGAAAATGAAACAGAATATAAAGAAAATATCAAAATTCTACTGTAAATTTGTTGGAGCATTGTAAACATTATTAGTAAAGCAACTTTATAAAAGAATTCAAGAGGAAAATGATTCCAACTGTCTCCAGTCAGCCAAGCTGTGACTCGACCACGAAGACACAGAAATCATAAATTCAAGCATTTCATAAACACTTCTTCAAGTGGCACTGCAAGCTGCACGCAGCAGCATGACCAACAAAAACAGCACAAACGCAGGAGTCTTCACAAGGACGAGTAGAAATGAAACCCGACAACACTGGCTCTGCTCTCCAGGTGTGGGCAACAGCCAGATTGGAACCAACGATTCAAAAGATTACAGACAGCTGTGTTCAAAGTCATCCCTGGGGCTAGAGACAAGGCTCAGCTGTTAGGCGAACAGCCTGCTCTTGCGAAGGACCTGGGTTTGGCTCCTTGCACCAACGTCAGGTAGCTCCTGTAACTCCAGGTGATTTGACATCTTTTTCTGGCCCGTGCAGATAGATAGACACATATACACACACGAACAAACAAATCTTTTTTTACCTGTTAGTGGGGTTTCCACTTTCTCTCTATAAAAGGCTAATCAGCTGAGGACACACTTGGGAAAACAGCTGTGACCTTGCCCAGGGTCAACACAAGGGAATTTCAAACCACCTACTCTCCCAATCATGTCTCCTCCAGACATTCAGTACTTGATCCAAGTTAGTATTGCCAGGTTCCCTGGCTGTTCCAGAACTCATCCATGACCCAATCAAACAACTGCCTACACTGATGGCATTAAGAAAAGCGAGGACAGCAGACAGACAGGGAGGTATAAGGAAAGGAAGAAGGGCAATAAAGATGCTAGTGTGGAAAACGTCACTTTTGGGTCACTTTTACTGTTTTTCTTTAAACTTTATGCATTTTATTTGTCTGTTTATTTGGGCTTTCTGACATAGGGTCTCATGTAGCCCAGGCTAGCCTTGAAATTATTATTTAGCCAAGGACTCCTGATTCTCCTGCCTCCACTTTCCAAGTGCATGTACTTCATGCCCAGCTTCTAAGCTTTAACTGTAAATCTTTCCCTATGCTATATTCTACTATTAAGACATACATTGTATGCTATGAATACACAGTATCTAATACAGAATGGCTACAGTTACAGCTTAAATAACCTCTAAATTTCCTGGGATAGTTTCCTTCCTTTAATTTCTTCAGCTGCCTTCCAGACTGTTAAGACTGTCAACAGAGACTACCCTTTTGCCATGACATCCCTTTTCTGGGTGAGCCACAACTTATCATTCCAACTCCGATTTGGATAGATGGTGAGGGCAGGGCAGGGCAGGGCATAAAGTACATGCCTTTAAACTTCAGCATGCAGGAGGCAGGAGTGAGCAGACCTAGGTGAGTTTGAGGTCAGCATGCGTAGCACAGCAAGCTTCTACCCAGGAAAGGATAGACAGGGAGACCCTGTCTCAAAACATTAGTAAATATCAAATGTGGCGCTATAATATAGGCCATTAACAAAGCTAAACTGAAGACAATATAAAGGCTATAAATCCTACAGTATACATGTCCAATTCCTCTCTTTTCATCATAAGAAGGGCTGGATGTGGTGGTGCACACCTATAATCCTAGCACTTGCGAGGCAGAGGCAGGTGGAGCTCTGTGAGTTCTAGGCCAGCCAGGGTTACATACTAAGACCACCTCTAAATAAATAAATAGGGGAGAAAAAAAAAGAACAAATATTTTTCAAAATCCATTTTAATAGATACAACTATATGCTTGTGGTGCTTTGAGAAATGTATACATGGTGGAATGTCTAAGTCGAACTAATTACCTCACATCATTATAATTTTTGCTATAAAAATCACTTAAATCTCCAGTAGCAGCAATTTCCAATGTACTGCATCATTACTAATCATACCACATAAGTGCGTTGCTCAGTGTGTCCCCTAACATCGTTACTAACCATACCACACAAGTGTTTTGTTCAGTGTGTCCCTTCGTATGATAACCCAAAGTCAGTATGGATCAGCTCTCACACTTCAAAGCCACATAGAAAAAAGAGCCTCTTACTATTTTGAGGGTTGACCTGGCGAACAGCAGGAGCCTGCATAACGGTTCCTCGCAGGGGAGCCTGAGCTGGTGGTGCTGGCACAGTTGTATAAACCACCTGGTGATTTGCGGGAGCTCTTGGTACAGGGAGTCTTGTGGTCACCTGAGTTACTGGTCGATGTGTTACATTCACGGTGGTTGGAGCTAATAGAAGCCAACAAAAGATAACAAGAATCTAGTCAATTCTATGTAAGGAGACAGCATAAAATTTACCATTACACAAAATTTGACCATGAGGGACAGGCTGTCAGAATCATGTATAGATCACATACCTTAAGCCCTTCCTCCAGTCCCCTGGGTCATATACATGCATTTTCCCACTTCAGGTGTCTCTGTCTAGCTGAGCTAACTATAGCAAGGGACAGGCTATCACCTAGCAATAAGGAACAAGTTCAGCTGAAGCAATCATCCAACACCCAGCCAAACTCATCAAATCAGGAGACTGAAGACAAACAAGCCAGCATAGCTCAAACAGGCTGCATCCAATACTACTACATAAAGGAGGCTATGGCCTAGGACTGGGGGGGGGGCGTCCCCACACTGTATTATCTGTAGGAGGGACTTTTGTTCCGGGGCCTAGTTTGATTTCTGCTCTTCAAGCACATCTATGGCCTGCACTGGACAGATGGCTGGCTGATGAAGTCCTCTTCACTCCTCCTGACCAAGCCTGTTTCTATCTGACAGACTAACTCAACAGGCTCTCTTGCCTGACCAAGCCAACTATAACTCTGCTCGCCTGGTCTTTTTTCACTCACCTCAAAGCACCAGGGACTATGAATCAGCCACACACCCATGTTTCTGAAAACTTGCTGGTGGCTTGAGATAAGCATGTATTATTTTAGAAACTTAGAAGTAGGCAGCTTTTTATCTTTTTTATGTAAATTCTTGACCCAAATATTAGTAAACAAATAATGTCATTTAGCTCCTGTTCCTGCTCCAGTGCATAGGCATATGGACATTGCTCTGGCAACTGTTGAAGCTGTGTGTGAAGTTGGGAAAAGATGTTTGTTTGTCTGTTTCTACTCTCTCCCCTTCCACATGAGTTCTTTTCTGAGGATGCCACTGTCCAAATCAAAGCCTGACTGCAAGGTGCATTTTATAAACTTGACACAGAAAAGTTGAATGTCTTTTGACGTTTTACTTTTTGTGTGTATGTGTAACGATCAGATGATAATTTTGGGGCGGTGGTTCTCTCCTCCACTATACGGGAGTCAAGGACTGAAGTCACGCTGTCACGCTTGGCGGCAAGTGGCTCTACCTGATGTTCTATCCGCATTTCTACAGTTCATAAAACTGGCTGAGTATTTCAATTTACTTAAAAAAAAATCTACCTATATCTTTGGCTGGCCATGATAATTACATTTTATCCCTTCTCTGTGGGTTAAGTTTTCCTCTCCCAGCTTTCCTGCCTAACTTTATCCTATTCAGCTACTAACCAGTCAGCTTGTTTTTAAACCAATTTTAGCAACATATATTCACAGAGTGTACAGAAGGATTATTCCACAGCACATCTCTCCTTTAATCCATGTTCTAGAAGCATGCCCTTGAGCGATGTTAGCAGGTGCTTATTCAAACGAAAGAAAAAAATAAAAAAGGAAGTTTAAAGAGAAGCTGCAACAATGCGGGTCGTTCTCGTCTCTATAAATGGTGTTTGCCTGTGTATCACTTATGTACCTGGTATTGGGAGGAGGCCAGAAGAGGGTATCTGATACCCTGGAACTACAGTGACAGAGAGTTGTGAGCCCCGATGCAAGATCCTCTGGGAAAGCAACCAATATTCTTAACCTATGAACCATCTCTCCAAAACTAGTTTTCATTCATTGTAAGAGATGAAGTTCCACTATGTTTCCCAGGTGTACTTTAGGCACAGGTGATCTGCTTCCAAAGCAGGTGGGACAATGTCACCATGTATGTCAACAATGGGAATTTATTTTCTGTACTGCGTATTTCTATTGTCCAAAATTCTCTGCTCTATTTGCTTATTTAAATGTTTACCTATTTATTTTTTGTGGCACTAGTGATAAGTCGAGGATCTCATGTATCCTAGACAATTGTTCTATCAGAGACAAATCCCTAGGCCACAATAATGGTGACTTTTTAAAGTATTAATATTTTCTTGCTGATATGACTCTGAATTAGAATTCAAGCATAACTGAAAACAATAAATTTACTTCCATGTGGAGACAATGTATTCTATAATAAAATCAATGTGGAGAAAAACATATTAACAACGATATAAAGGCTCCCTTACTAAAGTCTTCTCAGAAAAGTGGTGATACTTGCCTAGCAGTATGTGGGGGCCTGGGTTATGTTCTCTAGCGCGCGCGCGCGCGCGCACACACACACACACACACAGCTCTTAAAGACCCTCATGGCTTCTATGCCTTGACCCTCTTGTGAGAGCCTTCTGAACTCAATTATTGCATCTGGTGACAACTGCCAATGCATCTGCTTGCCTAAGGACACTTCATTCCACACTGTAAAATAGGTAACTGTCAATATCACTTTGGATCAAAGTTAAAGAGACACAGATTACTAAGGGTTGAATGCAATAGTACCTATATTTAGACAGAAAAATGGCATTTAAATATAAAAAGCAACATAAACATCTATACCAGAAATAGACATTTAAGCATGTATTTTTGGCTAGAAATGCCAGCAGAATAGGCTGCAGTTGAAGTGACGAACATGAGATGACATCAAGATTCTGAAAGGGAAAATATGCACAGTACACACTAACCAGCACTCACAGGCCATACCAAACAACAATTTCAAAGGTTAACAAATGAGTCGCTGAACCACTAGAAAATATCCCATTTATTCACTAATTATTCTGGCACTCTGACTTTCACTGAAATGACATTTAGCTCAGTCATCCTTACTTAGTGGAGTGCTTATGGAAGCACTCTGCAGACAAATCTCTGAGCAATAACCTAACCTGGAAGAAGCCATACTGCTTTGGTTGACTTTGAAATAGGCTACATACTCTTGAAATGTAGTAGGCAAAATCTTAGCATGGACTTTTTGATAGTATGGTAGGTTGGTTAAAACTAGGCTCAGACCCTGCCTCAGTGGCAGATTGCTTATATAGCAGGCTTAAGACCCCAGGTTATTTACATACATACATACACACATACATACATACATACGCACGCATACTTATATATGTGTATGTATATAAGTATGCGTGCATATATATGACCATCACTGAAATTCCTTGGTTATATTCAGAACAAAATCATTACAAGTAGCTTTTCCAGAGAGGTAAATGATTTCTGCTCTTCTGAGAAGCTGAGGACAATGACACAGAAAAGTGTCATAATTATTCTCTACCTACGCTGCTCCTTAGGGCAGTGAGCAAAGCCAGATCACAAACATTCTTTTGAAAGTAAGAAGCATTACTCTTAAGATTTTATTGAATTCTTTCCAAGACTCCTTAACCAGTGTCCTATACACAAACTAAGGTTCCTGCTCGGTGACTCAGCAGCTCACCTGTAGGCAGTAAGTGGATGGTCGTCTGAGATGGCCCACTTGTCGGCACTCCAGATGGCTGAGCAGGTGGTGCTGGCTGAATGGGCTGCAACGGTCGAGGCATGGGCTGAGAAGTGCTCATGGCTGGCGCAGGATGACTCAGCTTCTTGGGCTCTACTAATGAAAACATAAACTATGTGGCTGATGACAGGCACCACAAGGCAAAACAGGTCTGACTTTTAACTCGGAAACTTCTTTGCTTGTCACCTACACATAAGTTTCCCTCTTCAGAAACTACTTTCTGTTCTCATTATGTAGATTTTTGCTGATTTGAAAATCTAGTCAGAAGCTATTTAAATAATTCACCAGTGCTTCTTAGCAGATTCCAGTTCGCACTTTTAGAGGAATAATTTCATTTTTCAATGCAAGAACCTTCTAGATTTAATATATCATACTGACTAGAATACCTTCATTGTTAAAATGCATGTATAGACATTTGTACTCCTGTATCAGACATTCTTCTAGACAAATACTGTGAACTGATGGCTTCCCCTGACTTTCAATTTTAACTGCTCACAGCTGTTTAGATTCGTATGTAAATGGCGGTCATCGGCACTATTTGTTTCTTAAAGTACAAAGGCTTAAAATATCAAAAAGGATCTCTGATGGCCTACAAAATAACTGTCTACATCTCAGTGAAACCTAATAGGAGAAGAACACTCAGATGGGCTGGGAAGAACATAGGCTGTTTTCTACAGAAGATGAGCCTCTTTCATTTCCATACTGTGGAATTTCTCATTAAAACATCATCCATAATTGTGGTTCATTCAACTTGTCTCAATAGAACAATGTACTTTAGATTGGGAGAATTAAGATGACCCAAAGGTGAGGCAATGAAAGCAGCCCGAAGAGGATAGCATGCTAGCAGGCAGGATGCCTGGAACTCATGGCCAGCTCTACCTCCCAGCCTGCTGCTTCTGTGTTTATTTTTGTGCTTTAAGAATTCCTGAAAGTCAAATCTATCTATCAAAAAAGTAAACAAAACACAGTTCAAAAACAAATTGAAAGTCTTAAAATTAGCGTTGCAAGCGCCATCATCACACCAGCACAAGGCCAGCCTCAATGGAGGACAAGAGAAATATCTCAACTGCACCTCAGCTTTACGTGGCTCTATAGTGATTTGAATTAACTACATTTAATTTTATTTCTCCCAAAGCAACTAACTGTCCCCTATACCGTAAAATATAACTTTGTCAAACTTTTATTAAGTTCATTGACTTCAAGATAAAAACAATTAGTGCCAGGCGGTGGTGGCACACACCTTTAATCCCAGCACTCGGGAGGCAGAGGCAGGAGGATCTCTGTGAGTCTGGGGCCAGCCTAGTCTAAGAGATTAAGTTCCTGGACAGTCAAGGTTACACAAATTTGTCTCAAATGTTAAAAAAAAAATCAAACAACCAAACAATAACAAAACAATTAGCATCATGGTTTTACATATGTCTGTGAACAAAGATATTCTAATAGCCAAAGAAGTCTGAGAAACACTACATTTTAAATTATGGAGATTTACATCATAAATCGACACTAAAGGCAAGATCAGAGTAAATTAATAATAAAAATAAACCATTGAATAGGGGGAGGAAAGGGGTTCAAGACAGGGTTTCTCTGCGAAAGTCCCGGCTGTCCTGGAACTTACTTTGTAGACCAGGCTAGTCACAAGTCACAGAGATTCACCCCTTGCTCCACGTGCTGGGAATAAGAGTGTGTGCCACCATGCCTGGCTAAACCACTGAATTTTAACTCAGGACTTTTCCAGTTAGAATTACTAACCAAGTAACATTTATTCATGAAAGTGTAGATTATGGCTTAGTATCTATCCAGTTTAGTTTCTGAATACTGGAACTAAGAAAACGATTAGGGTGACTGACTGATGAGAATTATTAAATTTTGATTTTTATTCATATAGCACCAAAGAAAATAAATTCTAATGATCAAAATTAAATGGGCATACACTCACAAGCACCTACACAGAAGAGGGAGTGAAAGGAAGAGAAAGGGAGCGGCAAAGGGAGAGAAATCAAGAGAGCAAGCAACCAAAGAGTTAGACTTGATTCCTGGGTCTCTGGCTGACTCTGCTGCTGCCTATGTCTACAAAGTTCCTTCAACTCTAGACTGAGGCTGAGACTTCATTAGGAAGAGCAATGGGCTAGCAAAGGCGCTCCATAAGTGGAGCATGCTATCTGCTGCTTTTCTCTACAACCTGTTTATCTTCATTCAGGATCTGACTGCTGATTCTTAGTTCTACCTTTAAACACTCTGTCTGCAAGGGAAACCTGGCCCGTCACTACGAGGGGACGCGGCTTTCCGGCCTTTCTCCCTGGAATCTCTCGGTACCTTGTGTGGTCCCGCTGCTCTCCTCATCGTCCATCGTGAGATCGATGACACCGCTTGAGTCACTGCCAGAAGCTTTCCCACTCTGCAAAACAAAACTTGGTTGATCCTGTGTCGCAACTGGCAAATACTAAATAATTGTGTGGTAACCATTAGGGCAAAAAGGGTGAAGGGCCTAGTTCAAGCTAGGCCCCTAAAGGCCTTTATCTCAACAGTTTGACGTCAACAGCACAACACAGCGGCGAGCTAAAACTCCCAGGGCTGGCAAATGTCTCTCAGTGAGTAAAGGTACTCACTCCCAAGCCTGACCTGAGTTTGAGCTCTGGGATTCACAAGGTGGTAGGAAAGAACCAACTCCCTCCCACAGGTTGTCCTCTGACCCCCACTTGCACATTTTGGCACATGAGCAAGAGTACCAACACATAATAATTAAATAAATAAAACATAAACACTAATTATTGCAATACAATGTAATTTTCAAATACTTTCTAACAAAATTCTAATAGTTTTATACTGTGGAATAATGCTCTTGTACCTGTAAAGATTTGTCACTTGTATTGGTTTAATAAAACTGGCTGATTGCCCAATAGCCAGGCAGAAGTATAGGCAGGGAGACTTGACTATAAGAATTCCGGGAACAAGAAAAACTCAGTCTGCAGTCATCAACCAGACACAGAGGAATCAAGATGAGAATGCCTCACTAATAAGCGGTACCAAGTCACGTGACTAAGTTGTAAGAGCTAGTTAATAATAAGCCTGAGCTAATAGACCAACCAGTTTTTAACTAATAAGCCTCTGTGTATTTTGTTGAGACTGAACAGCTGTGGGACCAAGCAGGACAGAAACTTACATCTACAGGGTTTTTTTTTTTAAACAAATAAAGCTGTCTATTATGTAGAGTTGCTGTAGGTGCCATTTTCTGACAATGGAAACATCAGTCAACCTTACCCTAAGTGATCAATTATGAACATACCAAAACACTAAGGACTACTGTTACAGAGAGGCTGCAAAGAATTAAAATGTTTTTCCTTAAAAAAACACATGGCTATGTCATTAGATATCCAATTTAACTAAACTCAGCACAGTGTCCAAAATCATTATAAGACAATAAAGATTAAAAAAAAAAAAACCAAACCCAACAGTAACAGAAGAAGGGAGAACAGCACTGGCTGCAGAAGACAGCATCAGACAAATTAGCTGCAGCTTTCATTCCAACTCCTGAGCTATGTGAATTAATCTCTTTAGACATGTAAGTAATTATAAAGATTAATCCAAATGTATGTACAAAATGCTTAACATCACATATGAAATATGGTAATGTTTAACAAATGATAATCATAATTTGTTGAGACATGGCATCTTGAGATGGACTCTAAATAATTAGGGAGTTTGTCTGTGAAACTCAGGTTGAAGCTGAAGGCTGTAATGGGGCCGCAGATACGGCACAGTGACGCTGCTGAAACCACCGGGGTAGAAAGCGCGGTCTACAAACAGGACAACTCTACGCCGCCGTAGAGGAGCGCTAAGTCGTGGCCACAGAGACATTTCATCCAAATGCCAATTTTATTAAAATTCTCTAAACAAAAACGTTTAAGTACAACAAACCTCTCCCTCAGAAAAGAAGGAAAAGGAACAGAAAACTTATATTCAGTGAGTTGAGTGAGACTAGCCTGGGCTACACAAGATCTGGTCTCAAAAACAAAACAAAACCCTGCAGATATAAGGAAAATGACACTTTCTGTTGCTTATCATGTGACTCTGAGGGAAAGGGAAACAACCTTACCTGTGATGTGCTGTCTGCCATTTTCTTATTAACAGAAGAATCTACTGTTCTGTTTGTCTGGTTTTCTGAGAATTAAACAAAAATGGAAACTTAACATGTATAATATGTGAAGGGTGGCTTTACACACAGTAATTTCTATGTTCTTCTCCAACTATTTTTCTGTCAGCATGGTCATATTATAAATGTTAAAAATGTTAAAGTTTCATACACTCATTACCCGGCAACGTAAACTACCCTAAAGAAGGCCTGAGAGATGAAACTGAATATTAGTACAACACAAATGAGAAAACAGTCGAGTGAAACATCATTCTTTCACAAGATTTGAAAATCTTTGGGGAAAATCTAAGACTGAAAATGTCCATAATGCATTCATTACAGAAGGTCACAACAACCATGAGAAACATGCACATATTAGTTCAAGTACAGATTTCTTTTCTTTTGTGTGCTTTGTGCAGGAGCTTATGCTTGTTCATGGCTGTGGCTGGAGGCAAGAGGATGACACCAGCTGTCTTCATCTTCAGCTGCCACCTTATACTTTCAGGTAGTCTGTTGGTGAACCTAGAGGTCATTGATTTGGCCAGGGTGGTTGGACAAGGAGCTCCAGGAATCTCCCCATATCCGCACCTCTACACTGGCTTTAGATTCCACAGCTAGACCTGACTTTGGTGAAAGACTCGGGGCCCTGAACTGGGGTCCTCATGCTTGAGCAATTTATTGTATCATCCGCACACCCATATTACGTTCCTGTATTCATTTTCATTTAACTTGCATTAGGTTTCCATCGGAAAATTGTTATGTTATGAAAACTGAAAAGCAAGGGTATCCCTGTCCAGGCTCTAACAGACAAAAGAGGAACTATCTCTTCCACCGACCACAGTTCTTCACTTCCATGCTCTGATCATTAGTCCCATTGTCAAGAGTGCCTTGTTTCACAGCATCCCATCCTTTTTCTGGAGGCAAACAATTTCCTGCTCAAAATATGGCATCCCTGTATTTCAAACCCTCAAAACATATACAGAGAAGACCATTTGTGCAAAAAGCTGATAAAACTGTCTATATTACATATATAACTCTACATTTAAAGAATCAATTAAGAAAAACATCCACAAGTTAAAATCCAAGGACAGGAAACTGATGTTTTCAATCTTGCTTTAATTTTATTTTTGGAGAAATATAAACTTACTTTTCAAAATATATTTTCAACTTGGCAGGATGTAGTGGTGCACACCTTTAATCCCAGCACTTGGAAAGCAGAGGCAGGCAGAGCTGTGAGACAGAGGCCTGCCTGATGTAAATAGCAAGCTCTAGGCCTGCCAGAACTATGTTAAGACCTTGTGTCAAAAACTATATATACAGAACATATATTCTATGTAATATATATTAATATATGATATAGGTATTATTTCCTTAAAGACTTTTATCATAAAAGTTTTACCTGTCAAAGAATTAATATAACCAGGCAATATTACAAAAACATCACTTGTTTTTTTACATACACATTAAATGTATGTATGTATGTATATGTGCATGTGTCTGTATGTGTGTGTATGTGTGCATATGCTATTTTGTTATCCAGAATGATTCAAGGAATAACTGTCTAAGGATAAGTTAATTATTCACAAAACTGTAACCTTTCTCTAGATTTGTAATATGCTCTGTCCTTTAAACTACAGGTTAAAAAAATTCCCTCAGTTTGTTGTTTTGTTTTATTTTGGTTTGGATTTTTTTGTTTGTTTTTTGACACCCCCACCCCCCACCCCCTGCCCAAGACAGGTGTAGTCCTGGCTGTCCTGGAACTCACGCTGTAGACCAGGCTGGCCTTGAACTCACAGA